>LZPO01008063.1:197445-223957 GCA_001675575.1 Neotoma lepida
ATAGATTAATAGAAATGGGTTAAGTTGTAAGAGCTAGCTAGCAAGAAGTCTGCCATAGGCTATACAATTGGTAATGAATATTAAGCCTCTGAATGATTATTTTATTAGCAGCTGAGGGACCGCGGTGGGGGTTGGTGGGGAGTGGTGGGGGGTTGGGGGGGTGTACCCAAGAAACCTTCTGGCTACAAATCAGAGTTCACACAAGTAAGTCAGAGGTTTACGAAATGAAGTAGAGTGTAACGTTAGGACAGGGTTCCTTCTAAATTAATCTCTCACTCAGCATGTAGGTGAAACAATCACCAAGCCTGTGGGCAGCTTGGTCCTTCATAAACAAAGATGCATCACAGGGCTAATGTGTGGCTCAGTGACAGGGCATCTGTCTAGTAACCCAGAGTCCTGNGTTCCATTCTAGCATCATGCCCTCCGACGGAGGTCAAGTTCACAGCAAATATCCCCGGGATCTCAGCTGAGTACCTCCTTCCATGCAAACCTTCCNGAACACACCAGGCAGGCCTCACTGCTAAGGTTTTGAGAGGAGAGGTACAATATTTAGTGCTTTAGGTTTTGGGTGTCAATTCTAGACATTCTACAAACCAGATGCACAGAGCACAGTTTGTATATGAGAGCAAAAGAGCTGAGGAAGCCCTGCTGGGAAGGCCAGCTTGGAAGAACACAGGGAAGGCGGGTGGTGGGGACAGGGGAAGTAGGTGGTACACGCAGGAAAGGCAGGTGGTGGGCACTGTGCACACCATCAGGTGTTCTAGGAGGTCCTAATGCAGCATCTTTGGTGGGATCAGAGAGTATACTGTCCCATCACTTCCCTGATGACAATGGGCAGTAGTCAGTGCATTACCCTGGGCAGTGCTGGTCCCAGTGGGGATGCCTCTTCACCAGTGGCCCTCAGTGGAGTTACTGTCCTAGCTGGAGACCTCTCTTCCACGATGGTGCTTGGGTGGGCGGTGTCTCTTAATACTGCAGTCACTTCTCTGGAGTGTTAGCTGATTGGTTATTTATTTATTTATTTATTTATTTATTTATTTATTTATTTATTTCAAACAGGATCTCCCAACACAGTCCAGGCTAGCCCTGAGCTTTCCATCCTTCCACTTCGGCCTCCCTAGTCCTGGGGTTTCAGGCATGTGCCATGATTGGTCTTTGGGTGCATTCAAAATAAGAAATTCTGTTTTAGATTTTTGTTTTATAATAATAAAGTGCCTTAAAGAATTCTAGTTCTGCTAGCCCAAAGGAAGAGCAAAAGTAGGGCCTGTGAGTGAGTGCATACTTTATAGTCCTGCCTCTCCTGGGGACACAGCACATGTACAGGAGCATGTCACCTGGACAGCTGAGTGGGAAAGAGTGAAAAACCCCTTTTCCCAGCCTCTGGGTCAAAGGGCTCCAGTTCCCTGCTAGTACAGCAGCTGTAGTAAATGACAGCGGACTGTGATCTCTCCCACGCCTCCAGGCCTCTAGCCAGGGCTGAACAGGCAGAACATACATCCACGGAGGAGACAGGAGACTTCTGCTGACCTGGGTGCATTTCTTGCCGGGTTGGTTGTCAGAGGTGGTGGGAATTGGTTGTTTTTTTTTCTTACACTTTTGCCACACAGACCCCAGAGGCACTGCCAGGTTTGGTGGCAATGGAGAGNTAGAGACAAACACACCTTTATTCGAGAGACCTCACATAACTCTGTGAGTTCAGGGCTAGCCTGGTCTACACCGTGAGACCTTGTCTCAAAAATGTACAAACAATGAGTGGTAGTGGTGCAAGCCTTTAATTCCAGCACTTGGGAGGAAGAGGCAGGCAGATCTCTGTGACTAGGAGGCCAGCCTGGTTTACAGAGCAGGTTCCAGGACAGCCAGGGCCACATAGTGTCTTGAAAAAAGCAAAAAACCAAAAACCAAACCAAAACAAAAAATAATCTAAACAAACAAAATCAAAACCCCAAAGAGGCACATTTGAAGCCAGAGACACCTGAGCGGCAATGACCCAATGCTCCCATTTCTGACTTGGCAGGCAGCATAGCCNCTAACAGCACACAGTGGGATTAGTTTATGATTGGCTTACTCCTTTACCAAGGGATAAAAACCCCTACAGCCCTTCTTGAAAACAATGGAGCTGCAGGAGAACTAGGGAAAATGATTTATTTATAAGTGCCCAGAGAGACTTCATCAGGAAGGAAGGAGCTCTTCAAAGACAGTGCAGCTGACAGCACACTAAAGCACAAAGGGAATTAGTATTTTTCTTGATTTGGGGTAATCTTCAAACTTCTCATGGTACCACCTAAAATGAGAGAAAAAAGGGTTTCAAAACCAATTCATTTTGTCATTTAAGCATCTTTGAAGATGGTAATGAAAGTGATTATGCAAAAAATATCTAGGTTTTTTTTTATATTTAAAAAATTTGTGTGTGTGTGTAGGTACCAGGGATTGAACTCAGATCCTGAGGGTTGGTGGCAAACGCCTTAGCCTTGTCTTGTCAGCCCTCAGTTTTTGTTTGTTTGTTTGTTTTTTAGTTATTATTTTTTTAGCANTAAGGATCTCGTCATTTATGAATAATTTCACGTGTCTGAAGTGTGTCTCAGCAGTGACCTGGGTAACTCATCTTTCCTTTTGGAAGGGACGCTGACATGTCCTAAAAATACAACTGGTAATGTCCCCAATTCAGCTCTTCACTTGAAACAAGTATTTCCAGTGCATCAACACAGGCAGCCAGCCGGGGAGGCTGGCAGCTAAATAGGCAGAGTAAGAATGGAAATGAAGGAGCCTAGCTGTGCCACATGCCTGTAGTTGCAGCCACTTGAGAGGCTGGGTTGGAGGGTGGCTTGAGCCCAGGTGCTGGAGGCCAACTTGAGCAACAATGCATGAGATCTCATCTCAAAAAAATCTTCTTTTTTTTCTTTATAGGATTTATAAATAGTAAAAAAGAAGCTTCCACAAGCACAAAAGATGCTAACCAGATTAAAGATGACAANGGAAAACACTTATTTGCTAGTGTAGCAGAAAGACAATGGACAGAAAGGGAAGCGGTGATGTACTGCTGTCTTTAGGTGAGTCTAACTGTAGTCTACTAACACAGAAATGATAACCTATATATAGGGCCACCTGCCACAGTCACTGTTATATGCTGTCTATGCAACAGGAAAGATGACGAGAAGCTTGCCAGGACTTCTGTATCCCCTGTCACCTCTCTGGCATGAAACCCAGTGACAGGAGCCTTTTCCAGAGGTNTCGAACAGTCACCAGTGAAAAAAAGGTACCCATGTCACAATGTGACCACGGACACAGGCATGCTAGGGGCTCCGACGCTCAGCACAGCTCCTTCCTAAGATGCCCTGGGGATACCTGTGAAAGATGCCCCACATTGATAAAGAGATTGATTCTTTTGCCTACTGAAGATGACGGTGGTCTCAGGAGGGCAAGGGCAGAGTAACCAGGAAAGCACAAGTTAGCAAAGATAAGAGTGTACACGTGACTCGGCACACTGCTGGAGGCACACTGTACAACTTTGGCCACTGTGAAGTTGAAGGCCTCTTATGGAAAGGTAATATTTGTTAAATATTTGAAAAACTGTCATATAGGCAGGAGATATGCTGGTTAAATGATTAAAAAAGACTTTCTGATTGTATTACTGAAATCACAAATCCACCTCAAAAAGTCATATTTTAAGATTTATACATTTGCAGATACATATAGATAGTTTTAAAAAGTCATTTTTTTTCCTTGTTTTCCATCCCTAGAACTGAAGCTGTCACCTGTATGACCCAGATCAGGCCTGACTCCTACTTTCCAGTGGTCTTATCATTGCTGACTGAGTTCATGACCCAACACACCTCTGCAGGAAAGCTAACTGCCCACCTCCTCATGCATACTTTATGCCAATCAGTCTTCAANTTGTTTTCTAGCTATTGTTTGTATGACTTCCAAATACACCTAAGGTCCCAGCTTCTCAGCATTGGGTCCTCGTCATGGGTTTATCTTACACATGAAGGGCTGAGTAATTTGCCAAGATTCCACAGATCACGTTTTTTGAGTCTTGGGCTGGAGAGGCAGTAGGAATAGCCAGCATTCCACAAACACATTCTTTCTTGTCTTCTTTTTTTCTAAATCACTACTGCAAAAATTCCATCACTATGTCCTGAGGACACACTGAGGTGGTTTTAAAAGAGACATGGAACTTGATAAATAGGTTAAACATTACAATATTTTAATCTCTCTCTCAAATTTCAGTAAGTTTCCTCTATGGCTGATGTTCAGGCTCAAGCATTTTGCATGAACAAGCACATGTCTGTATCTAATCTGACACTTTATGGAGAGTTGTGATCTGTCATGCACTCAGTGCTTGGCTAAGTGAGTATGGCTGTTCAGGCTCCTGGAGAAGGGCAATCTTCCCTTAGATTTAAGTTTCACTCTCAAAAGAGTACACTTATTAGCAAGCTGCAACAGCCAACGGCCTAGGGATTGACAATCAATATGAGCATTTATAAACTGAAATTTCTATGCTGCTATNACAATTTCACTGACAGGCAATACTATTTTGCTAAACTGCAATGAAGACAAAGCTAGGAATTGATCTTTGAAGTGTTTCTTCTGATGGTTAAGGTGTTGGGTTTACTGAGTTATTTAAAAAAATAAATAAGCTAGCCCTATTATTACATGCCTATACTATTGGCCACTTGAGAGGCTGACACAACGGGATGTTTAATTCCGGGCCAGCCAAGCTAACATAACAAGATCATGCAAAGGGATAAAAGTCTTCAGCTTGTAAGGCCAATGATTTCTGAAGAGACCTTCACAAAACATCGGAATTACTCTTTAGGATTTAAAAGCATCCTACACTGACATCCGTTTAAACAATTGATGGCAAAAAGTACTTTCAGCTCAGAAATCCCTCTGCAAATGATGAAGACCTGAGATAGGAACTGGCTAAGCAGTTTAGGGATGGGGATGCCAGTGGCCCTTCTTCTTGGTCAGAAGCAAGAAATGTCTTCAGTCTTCCAGTCAGAAGGGGGTACTCTGGTTTCTTTGCATGGAATCTGTAAGTGAGGTGCATGGGACAGAAACTCCAGCTCAGATGCTGATTCTCTCATGGTGGACATGATTGTATGCATCCCCCAACTTTGGCCCATTTTCTAAGCAATTTTTAAGCTCCCTTATTTTTAAGGGGGGAAGTGCCATGGTGGCTTTAGATGCCAAGGAGGTTATCAGGGCTCTGTGGAGACTCATTAAGAAGGTGATATGCTCCTAGTCAAAGGAATGGAATCTACAACTGGCCTTGGGTGGGGCCTTACATTATGATCTACTCCAATGAGTAGCACAGTTCATACTATTGACTCCTTCACTGAAAGTTCATCCAGTTGGGCCTGTGAGTCACTTGGCCAAGGGACACTCAGGAAGTTACAGAGACAGGAGGGATAATTAACCCTTAACAAGACAGCCTACTTTTCCCTTGGAGAAACCCAGCCCTCCGTGTAGCTGTTTATAACACCATCTCACAGCTCCGCTAAATATGCCCACTTTCCAGAGTTTAAAAGTGCAAATTCCTTTTTCTTCTTTTCTTTCTTTTAGTTACTGGTTAAAGCCTATGCCTGTTGTCTTGGGTACCTTGCGCTCTCTTGCTTTCTCTGATGCTACCCTCTTTTGGTTGTGCAGCTGCCTGCCACTGTGTAAGCTGCTCGCTGACTCCCATTGCTGCTGACTCCCAGGCTGGTCTCTTCCTCTCCTCCGTATCCTCCCTGCCCCCCTAAGCAGTGCCCTGTTGTTTTCTCTCAAACCCTAATGAAGCTGTCTTCCAGCCTCCTCCTGATGCCACTTTCAAATTTCTTATTGATGAGATTGAGAACCCAGTGAAGGGACCCTGATTTCCCTGGCAACACAAAGGAAAACTGAATTATTTATTTCCCATTTCTGTATGTTTCATATTCCAAATGTTGAGAGGGACTTTCTTGGTCCCTGTTTTGTTAGAGAAAAGGGCTCCGCCATGGACCTGACCATGTCTTGTTCAATCTTCCCCTGATCCAGTTTTCAAAAGCGAATGTTCATGTGTCTAATTAGAGACAAGCCACCATTCAGTTTTCCTATTGAATATTGCAGATGTAAAGAATGGCAACATGCCTGAATGAGACGACAGCCATAACAGGCCATGGTCCCTCTGCACAGGGAGCCTGGGGCTGAAAACGGAGGAAGAGCACCAAGAGCTTCAGGACTCCCAGAGGCCAGGTTCAGCGCCACTGCTCAAGTGCAACTTGGTTCCACATGTGCTATAAAACCTGGTCATGCATACCTGGTGTACTGTGGATATTGTTCCTGTCCAGTCTTATCCAGGTCATCTATCAGAGAACTCTGGGGCCTTCAAAGGTCAAACTCATGGCCTTTACTTCCTGAAGGCTCAGGCAATTTACAATGTGTCTGTTTGATGTGTCGTGTAGGTATTGACAAAGCCCCAGAACTCAGTAGCATGAGGTCCTCCCCGACAAGCCTGAACCGTAGTTGTGACAGACATGCTCCCTCTGAAGGTCTTCACCCACCAGCTCCTGGTGGCCCAAGCTGTCCGACCTCTCTCTAACTCTATGTCTCCACGTGATGTTCTCCTCTGGGTATGTGACTGTGATAAGCATCTCCACTCTAGTGGCTTTGGCATATCAAGTTCCAGTACAACCTCACCTCATGCAGTCACATCGGTGACTGTGCACCGGAACTGGGATCAGAACTTTCTGCTTTCCAGTAGTTCAGTCACTATAGTAACCCTGTTTCTGACTCAAAGAGAGTTAGTGGGACCCAGGCAGACCAGGGATGTGAAAGTAAGCTTCGTGAAGTGGGGGCAGGTATCTAGAGAGGACCCACAGAGGAAGGGGGCGACCCAGTGACCCTATAAAATGCCCAAACTACCAAGCCAGTGGCCATTTAACAGACTTCCAGCCTTAGACTTCTCCCATCCTGAATGTAAATCTCCATGGCTCGGTCTTCTGTCTTTCCCAGTTGTTCAATTCGTTATTCATGCCAGGGAATGAATGTGACAATTCCCCCAGACATCTGTCCCCCCCATATCTTGGTTTCTCCTGTCCAAGATTTCAGAAGACAGTTGTATACCTGACTGAAAATCGAGAAGCATCAGAAGTGACTGTGACCCACTGGGTATTACAAAGGTGCCCTTTAAGCAAAGGGATACCTCAACCATGACTAGTGTGGTGGAAATTCAGGTGAGCCCCCACCTCCACTGGGAGTCAGGACAGTAGGTATTTGGGCTCCAATGGCACAGAATCCAAGTGACCTGTGGTTAATAAGAGACTAGTGTCACTGAGGTGAATCTTCTGTGAGTGTGTCAGAACACAGAGGCTATGGCCCCAAGGAGGTCAAAGCTGAAAGTCATGCTGGTAGCCGACATCGGTAATGTGTAAGTCTCCCACATGGTACTATTGTTGGTGGCATAAGGCTGCAGGAAGCTTCAGGACTGTAGAGGACCACCAAGGACAGCAGCAGCTGTATAGCAAAGCTGGCCTGAGTCAATGAGATGAACTATGTGTGTTGTGGAGTGCAGAGTCAGTGAGGCGGAACCATCTGAGCCCTTTAGAGCCCAGGAGATTGTGAGTGAATCCCAGATATTGGGTAATGAGCTGTTTATACTGTTGGGCTTTTGTTTTGCTGTGATCTGGCTGTAACTGCACCCTGGTTCTTCCCCCTTGGAATTAGGATGACAAGAATTGTTTCTGAGTTGTTAGGTGGATGGGGTCCCAAAATGAGGCAGCTAAACCTTGGTTCCCTAGCTCATCTAGTACGTGAATGGGCTAACGAGTGGGCGTCTCTCTGCCTCCCTCTGAGCCTGGCTCTGTCTGGCTTTGTGAATAAAGCTGGAGTACGGCAGCTGCTGAACAGATGCAGCAAATGTGGCTGTTGGCTTATCTCAGAGCCAGCATGGTTTACTAAAGGAGGAAACTGGGGGATGACAGAGTACTGAGCCATGGGTAAGGTGTGGAAATCCTGTAGGCTGACTTCTGGGGACAGACGAGACTGTACTAGCTGCTCCCTGCTCACAGACAGGACATCGCCATTCAGGTTGACAAGGGAACTCCACTAGTCAAAAGGTGATTCTGACCCAAGATCTCTCCATCTCCCCTCCCCTAGCTCCCTTTAGATAGGCAAACTGGTTCCAAAAATTCCTTCCAAAGTTGCTTTGGTCATTATGTTTCATCACAGCAATAATGACCCTACTAGGACAACAAGATATGCAAAAGGTCAAAGTTTAATACTCTGATGTCAAACTTCTGCTTCAATCAATGGAGTCCACACTTCATAATAATTACAAGGACTGTCTCAAAGAATCAAAATTTATTTAAGTGTTTGGTTTTATCTAAAGTGCCCAAGTTTTATCTAAATATTACAACACAGTAGCTAAGAGTATCAGACTGGTATACTGATCTGGGTGTTCAGTAACCATGCTGAGACTAAAAGGGCACTATTTCTCCCCTTACCCTCCAAAGTCAAGTAGGTCCTGGGGGACCATGAGGCATCTCTCAGAATATCCTGTAACTGTGGGGAGTTACCTGGAGACCCCACCCAGTAAACTCTAACCAGTGTCTGGTCTACAAAGAGGAGGATCAACACAGAGGAGACATCTGCTCCATGCTTCTGAGTGAGGCCACAGCGAAGGAAGGACAAAAGGAAAAAGGGGCAGAGGCTCCTCTGAAGCCAAGTCATCCTAGAGAACCAAACCCTTAAGTGGTCTTGATACTAAAAGGTAGAAGCGGCTGGTTCTGGTCACAGGTTTGATCCTAAACACCCAGCAGGAAGGGGCAGCTTGGGGTATAGCTGTGACCGGCATGTATTCTTTGGGGCTTTAGGGGCTCATTCTCCCTGGACACTGGGCTCAATTCAACATTGCAACACCTACATGAAGGCAAGAGAGACAGGTCCACTATTGTTTTAACCTAGTAATAAAACAGTGGTTCAATTTCTTCTCTCTCTCTTGGAGACACCTCTCACTGGTTCTAGCCACTCCAATAGCTACCAACATGCCTGAAAGTAGAACTGGAGTTCATCACTCTTGAGACCAGCCTTGGATGTGGGACATTTTGGCTGACTGCTGGCCTATTCTAGGTCATACTAAAGGGGCCTCCAGCAGTCTTCCCTCTACTCCATGCAGCCCTTTGCTTCTACAGATGGATCTGCAGAAAGAGCCCAAGACACACTGCCTGCCAGAATTTTATCAAAGCTACCAAGGACCAGCCCCAGGAGTCACCTCAAATGACTTCTTTCTCTTTTAGATCTGCACCTCGGGTAGACTCTGCCCCTTCTTAGCATGAAGCCTCTACAGCAGTCATTGCCCTGACAGAAGTAGGTGTTGATCTCTGAGATGGGGGAATGCAGGAGAGTTAGAGGGACTAAAGTAGACTAGGAAAGCAAATGCTACTACTTTTCCCCAGAATACCCTGTGAGGTCAAACAGCGGAAGGCATAGGGGCAGGTATCCAAACTATCACTAGGCGAATGCTCTATAAAATACTCAAGCCAGAATCCATTTAACAGTCTTCCAACCTAGGTTTCTCCCATCCCAATAGGACAAAGCTGTTACTTTTCCTCTCTCTGTAGCTAGGTCAATGGATTCGACAATCCCATAGACAAGCAGTTCCCTGTTTANCTTGTTTTTTTGGCTACTTGATAATGCATTTTTTTTTTATAAACCTTTGTCACAGGGGTACTTGCCCTTGTTTCTTTATACCTCTCTGTCTCTCTCAGCAGCTCTGGGGGTTTTCAGGTTGTGGTGGTTTGAATTAAGAATGATCTCCCCCATAGGCTCATATACTTGAATGCTTGCTCACCAGGGAATAGCGGTATTTGAAAGGATTAGGAAGTGTGGTCTTGTTAGAGGAAGTGTGTCACTGGGGGTGGGCTTTGAGGTTTCAAAAGCCCATGCCAAGTCCAGTCACCCCCCACCCCTCCACTACAGATTAGGATGTGGCTCTCAGCTACTGCTCCAGTGCCTGCCTGCATGCCACCGTACTTGCAACCAGGACGATAATGGACTAAACCTCTGAAACTGTAAGCAAGTTCCCAGTTAAATACTTCCTTTCATAAGTGTTGCCTTGGTCGTGGTGTCACTTTTCAGCAACAGAACAGTGATAAAGGCACAGTCCCTGGCTCTCTGCACATGAAGATATCGACCTGCCAGCACAGGGAAGGACTGCCAAAGCAGGAGCAGGNCCTGCTCCTTCGGCTCTCTCCTTTAAGCAGTGGAATTGGCAACTCAAATTACTATTAGCATTATGAAAGTCTAGCCTGGAAATTGTTATGCTGACATCTAAGAGCAAACTGAGAATGCAAAGATGTGTTTTAAAACTTACTGGTGATGCTGCTTTGCCCTGGTGAACAAGGTACTGAATGTAAACAGGGCAAACACTCCGCCCTGGAGGGACCAGCTGGCCAGCGCAAAGCCACACCACTCCATGATCTCCCCGAAGTAGTTGGCTGCAGATACGTATTCAAACAAGCCTCCTAGATGGAAAGAGAGAAAAGGAGAAAGGTGACTGTTTGCAGAACANACATTCAATAGTTGGAAAAAGCTCTTCGCAGAATGTTAACTGAAAGGTTAATGAGGTGGAATGACGGACCAGGGACAAGGGACTAAAGACAGTATAGGCCTTTACTTAGGGGACAGAAATTTGCAAAATTTTACCTCCTACACAGGATATACGTGGGGGGGGGATGGGGATGGCGGAAGTTAGCTTTCCATGCAACACCACTGGAGTCCGGTTCTGAGCCAGACAACCCTATGGAGGGGAATGGCGGCTCCAGGGTTGGGCTGGCCACCAGGGGAAGGAGTGAGAAGCAGGGAAGCTGTCAGAGCAGGAGGCAGAGGTCACAAAAACACTATACGAGCTGATCACAGCCAGCCTGGAGTCTGGTTGAGACAGGTTTTGTTAAGAAAGTCACTCCAGGCCGCTGCTGTCCTCTGCCAGCAGGATTTGGAAACAGCCCTTTTCCGTAGTAAATTTTAGTAGCATATATATATATATATTTCTGGAAAGCAGCACACATTAGGAGAGACAGACGGCAGTTTTCTGAGGGGGTCAGGTCTGGGAGATTGACAGGAAGGTTTTGTGGAGGAGAACCTGAGAGGCAGAGGAGGATGAGCAGAGAGAGAGAGAGAGAGAGAGAGAGAGAGAGAGAGAGATCTACATGAAGGACTCTTCAGATGACATTCTGGTGTGTTGATGTAAGGCCAGCAAATGTAAGGTCCTTTTGTACATGCAAAATTACCCTCTGGCCAGTGGTAGTCATCAGACACCTCAGCCAGGCTGTGCTACAGTAGAAAGATTTTGAGGAAAAAAGCCAAAAANGTATTTCGGAGTTAGAGGACTGTGGGACAACGGTCACAAGGAGGGGTGAGAAAGAGTCTTCCCAGTAGAAAAGGAAGGTGTGTCCCCCAACCTACAGCTCAGAAGCCAGTGTGGCCAGAGGCCAGAGGCCACTCCACTGTCCCACTTGGGGAGACCAATGGTTCTGTCTGGAAAAACTCTCCATGGGGCACCACGGTTTCTCGGGAGCCTATCTGCAGGGTGGTGAGAAAAGAAGATTCTGGAGAAAGGAAAGAAATTCAAACTCAGCCAAAATGAAGTCAGCTGGGGTGGATATGAGGAGCTCAGGGGAACAGGATCCATCTAAAGCACCCACGGAAACGGAGTTAAGGAGTTGGAGACAGGAANGGGAGAAGACGGAACAGGGGACCCCAGGTGGTAGGTCAGCGAGGAGAGACGGACAAGGGATGAAAGACAGTACAGGCCTTTATTGGGGGGGGGACCCAGAGAAGAGTCTGTAAGAATCCGAGAGCTCACCATCTACTTACAAATGAGGGTTTGTCATTCTTAAGTCTCAAACCGGGTACANATGACTGAGGTGCCTATTTAACATATCAAAGCGGACCTGGCCTCCAAGTTCTCCCAGCATTCCTCAGCCCCTACCTGTTACAGGGTCCTTCAGGATCGCATACCCCATCCCCTACCCTGAATGGTCCAAGCCCAGGGGCTAGGCTGTCCTTCCTTATATAATCCAGCCATGTGGTTACCTGCCCCTTTTGTACCCTTGACCTCTTGGCTGCTGCACCTTGTTCCCCTCTCTCCCCTCCTCCTTCCCCTCTTCCCTTCCCACATGGCCCAGCTTAGCCTGGTCACGTCCACTCTGCACTCTCTCAGATGTCCTTGCCTCTGACTAGGCTCTCCCACATATCTATAATAAATTTTCTCCCCCACCATACTGAGGAGAAGTCACATCCTTTCCTTCCTTTTTACTTCTTTTTTTCATTCAGCAATCTAGGGCAAAAGTGGAGGGCAGAGAAGAAAGTTGAAAGTTTCCTTTTTTGGCCTGGGGTTGGCCACTGCTAGGTATAACCAGGGCACAGCGAGTCAAAGAATGGTGATCAAAACCCAACTCTCCTCGTTGGCCATTACTGCATACTGGGGAGTTCATAGGGCAGGCGGGGCACAAAATCTAAAGACACAAGTTCATTTACTTCTAGAAACCAAATTACTGTAGTTACTGGAACCATTGCAACTCAACCAAAATGGAGAAGTTTATGAAATTAGGAGGCTCTGGTTAACAGTTGAGACAGACTCATCGCTTCAAGTCTCCTCTAACCACAACTGCAGAAGGGGCAGGACCCCTGTACCCACCATGCTCTGCTTCTCTGCAGACAAGCATGCAGTTACAGGGAAGACAAAAACAGCCATGCCAGTGTAGAGTAATAGCTAATCAGGAGCTGGCTTAGCATGGGGCAGGAGAGTGTGTGTGTGTGTGTGTGTGTGTGTGTGAGGGGGGGGGCTGATACAGAGCCTATGGCCAAGTGAGGGGAATTCAGCCTCAAGGATAGACTCACTCCTTCAAAACACAAAAAGCCCCTGTTCCAGGCCAGGCTCTGCTACAGACACTCAGTCAAGCCCCTTCTCCCATCTGGAGTCATGAACGCCAATGTAAGAAAGAAGGGAGGCCACATCACACAGCATGAAGAGATTGAGGAGCCGGGAGAGGTGGGGTAGGGTATGGAAACACAGGGATGAGGTAGAAAGGACTCACTACAGAATGGTAGGGAGTGGGTCTTGCTGAGAAGGTGACAGTCTGGCCAGGGGTTACTGTGTATGTGCTGGACAAGAGAAGGGGCCACAGCAAAGACCCCAGGGCAGGAGAGCAATAGTTGGCACATTCCAACAACTGAGGAAGGCAGGATGAAGGCAGGCCAGAGACTCTGTAACTGTGATAAGTGGGATGAGACTCCGTGGTGGGTGGAACTTGTTTGGAAAAGGTGATCATGACACCAATGCCAGGAATCAGCTCTGGTCGGGCAACCAAAGTGCACGAGGGCCCACAAGGGAGCTGAGGTGGCGTACTTCTCAGAAAAGAAGGAACAGTAATGACAGAGAATTCAGGTCAGACGCCTCAGGCTCAGAGGAGCACACATGGGACTATCCCTCAGGATGAGTATTAGGAGAAAATGCCTAGGGACCGTGGGGAGAGAGAAGAGGGGAACCATAACCATGACTGGTCTTTAAAGTGGGAGACCATTAGAGAAATAGCTGCTATATGTAGCATAATGGAGGCCTGAAGGGAAAGCCCTCTGACTTCTACAGGTTTCCAGGCCTGGAGAGAAAGTTCCATATCATATGGTGTAGCCAAGCCTGGCCTATGTGCCTAGAAGCAAGATACTGGGAAGTACCATACATTTATCTTGTAGCTACAAGGCCACAACACAGCAGGGCTTCTTAACTCTTTGTCCAAGGTGTAGGAAGCTGAGGAAGCCCTGAGTGTGTGAAGTCCTGAGTGAATGTGTATGTTGACATGGGCATGGTCAAGTCAAGGATCAGGGTCTCAGTCCTATGGGAGTGGCAAAGCCTTCCTCTGGTCCATGCGTCGTCACTGATAGTGNGTAGAAAACAGTCACCATAGCTCTCTCCCCACAGATATTCATGGCCTAAAGACTTCTCCCTTAGAGAGACCTCCCATCAAGATGAGCTAAACCTCCCTCCTCGATCCAGTCGCACACCATACACCCCAGCTCCTCATCAGCTCTATGCAATAACCTCGGCTCTCAATTCAACCGTATACAATCAACAGAATGAGCTTCCAGAGGGCTGCAGTTTCGCCATCAGAGAGCCCAGTCCATGGGATCCCAGATTTTCTGTATGACTNTCTGTCTTTTCTTCATTCTCTCACTGTCCCAGTCAGGTCCAAGCCCCTGGAACTGTGCAAAGACACAGCACTGAGGGAGGGGGAGAAAGAAAGAGAAGAAGGTAAGTGCTCTGACAGATGCTTAAAAGTTAGTTTCAAATTCTAGGGTTTTTAGTGTAGTGTGTGTGTGTGTGTGTGTGTGTATACACATGCACGTTTCTCAGGTTCTGTGCTTCTAAGAATTCCTGTCTGCATGCATGTGCGGCCAGAGTCCAGGGAGTTGTGAAGGCTAATTTGCTGCTTCAGACACTTCTTTGGGATGACACTGTCTCACTCACCCCCTTCAGAAAAGAGGCCAGACATGGTTGCACATGACTGTTATCTCAGCACAGGATACATGAGATCCTGTCTTGAAAAAGAAGGAGTCTTAGGGAAATGATGAGGGACTCAGGGTATAAGTAGTGTCTAGGGGAGAGGCTGGAGCCTCAGGGTTGGGACTAGATTACAAGGAAGGGCCAGAGTCTGGGAGTGTAGCCAAGAGCAGGCGAGAGTGCATGCTGCCAAGCTTGATGACCTGAGTTCAACNCCAGAAACCAAGGGTGGCAGGAGAGAACTGACTCCCATGAGTTGTCCTCTGACCTCCACACATGTGGTGTAGCATGTGTGTCCCTCCCTCCACATAGACACACACCCATACAATAATAACAACAATGAAAATTAAGAAAATTTCCTGAATCCTNAAAGTGGGCAGCTCTGTAGCCTCCCTTCTCCAACCTGAGGTGGAGGCTGCAACAGGACACTAAGGGATCTTTCTATTAAGTGTCCAGTGTAGGGAGTTCATTATCTGGTGGAAGCATATAGGTATGGGGGCAGGGACTGCTGAGCACACGGCTAGCTAAGAATCCCAGACACCCCTCTGCTAGGTGTTGTCCCTTTAAATCAGGTGGCATAAGGACATGTGCATGTCAAGTGTGTGTAAAATGTCACAAATGAATGCATTACCCAATACATTAATACATGCTAATTTTATAAAGCAGGTCAGATGGCACAGTCACTTGCCCTGTAAGCACAGGACTTGGTTCCAATCCCACCACCCACATCAAAAGCCAGGCATGGGAGCACATGCTTGTAATCTCAGTTTGGGAGAGATGGAGACAAGAGGATCCCTGGGGCCTGCTAACCAGCCAATCAAGTGTTTATGTGCTTCATTGTGCAATTAAAATATTTTAATTGAACAACAACAAAAAAGCAGTGGATTGTCATTGTCACCTACAGCCCACAGCACTTGCCCTTTATCCCGATCTAGGTTGTGTGTTCTGGGCACCTTCTCTGCATCTACATGTACAGACAAGCTGGCATCATACCTCCACATCTATGCCTGACCCTACATTGACCCTATCATTTGGCCTTGGCCGGTGACATCTGCATTAACTCTCAGCCCTGGTAAACAACTCTGCAGGGTGTTACTCNATCTTTAAGCACAGACACCATCATGCATGAGAAAATGTGGCCATGTCAAGTTTCACATTGGAAAAGCCTCTTGAAATTCAGAGTGTNCAGGAAGTTGGTCAGTTTAAGACTCAGAGCTGTCACAGCACTTTGGTGGCCACATCCCCTGGGCCCTGGGCCCCCAAAACCACTGAGAGTAGAGGCAAGGAGTGCTAGGGTAAAGTCACCAAGCAGAGGATTCTCCAGGTNCAGCTGATGGCTTTCGGTCAGCTTCTCCTGGTGTGTGGTGAGCTACTCTGGAAGGCAGGCTTGAGGCTTGGGCTTTTCCACTAAGGCTTTCTTCCCTTAGTTTTCAGGGTGTGTTCTGTGTCCTCCGACAGGCACACCTAGCCTCCCCACCCCCACTTGCATTTATGCAGCTCTCATGAAACCAAGTCTTAGGCTTCACTNCTTCCTCTCTTCATTTCTATCTTTTATGTCCTTCTGTGGGAGCTGCTGGTNGTTTTGTTGTCCTCAGTGTACATCTTAACTTCAAAGGTCAGAAACGATGAACTTTGGAGGTGTCCTGCCTAGCTTCACGGTTTCCACCTTGCCTTTTCCACGCTGCTGGCATCTGCTGTTGTCTGGAGACACCAGCTTTTGCTTCTCTGCTTAGCTTGTTCTAGGACCAGTGTGGAGTGTTGTGGGATATTTGTACGCTATGTGAAGATGTATTTGCTGTGATTGGTGTAATAAAAAGCTGAATGGCCAATACTGCTAAGCAGGAGATATATAGGTGGGATTTCTGGGGAGAAAAGGGAAGAAGAGGAGAATGTAGGCTTACAAGAGATGCTGGGAGTCCCAGAGAGGAAAGAGGAGGTACAAGATGGAAGAGAGGTAATGTACGTGACAGAATGCAGATTAATATAAATGGGTTAATTCAAGTTATAAGAGCTAGTGAGGAACAAGCCTAAGCTATAGGCTGAGCTTTCATAATTAAAAAGGAGTCTCCATGTCATTATTTGGGGGCAGGCTGGTGGGACAGAGAAGACATTATATGGCGTCCAACACAGACGTTCAAATATCCAAACATAGGGCCTGGGAATGCTAAGGAAAGTTCTGGACAAGGAGCGGGGTATGGATTCCTAGTCCTGCAGTCCTCATGTGGACCAGTGCTTGGTGCCATACAGAGCCATGACTCCTGGCCACTACCTGCAGGCTGGAGCTAGCTGCCAGTGTCATGCACCAGGGCCATGCACCAGCGCCATACCATGTGCTAAGCCAGAGAAACGCAGAGGCTGGCATTACTGTTTAAGGTTATCNTGAGGTCAGAGAATGCTGCAGATATGTAGAAAGTCAGGTCCAGACCGAGAAAACCTCTGAACAGGTAAAGTATGCTTAAAAATGTGCTTAGATACTAAAAAAAGATAGGAAAATAGGTATAGACAGTCATAAAAAATAATTTAAAAATAAAAAAGTCTTTAAAAAGAGAGTAAAGTAATATAAAAAAAGAAGCCACATAAGNATGGAAAATATTATAACACAGGGAGTTAGGACCTTACATGGTGCTTTGTTAATTTTGAATTTTGGAATGCNAATGAACAGAGAATGACAGCTTCTGAGAGACACTGGATTGTAGGAGGGACTTCTGAATTAAACCAGCCTATATACTTTAGGGATGTCTTGGCTTCAAAATGGAAGTTGGACAATATGTTTTGTTGGGGTAGAAGTTGTGTTTTTGTTTCCACATGAGNCAAAATAATTATGGAGTCCTTCAAANTTAATCAAGATCAGATTTGATGGGGGGAGACCTTGAGGATCTTGGCTACAGACATGAAGGAAAAAAACAGGAAAGACTACAGGACAGGTGAAGTATATGCTGATCCCTTGACATGGGAACAGCTCTAAGACTGGATAAGACATGGTAAATCTTGTTGGCTACAGAGTCCTCATGACTTATTATTACATGCCATCCTTTCATAGATCGGATGATGGCATATCTGTGCATATCATGGCATAGATAGAGGTTTGGTTATACAGTCCAAAGAGACTTATAAAGTTAACAGATGCCTTTTACCTGCTCAAACCTAGAACAAAAAATCATCTTTAGCTGACTTGTGCACACCACACATTCTAACTTGTGTTAATGAAGATATATGTTACCTTTAAAAATGTATATGNTTTCAGAAAAAAAGGACCAGANANCAATAAAGACAAGTTGCCCTGGTGATCCAGNCTCCCAGAATGCCTCTGTTNNAGTTTCCTCAAAATTCTACATCCANAACAACTTCAAAGCTGCTAGCTAAGATGGTCCAGCCTCACACACCATTCCAGACAGGACTTCAGATAAGCTCTACACTTTCCCNTCACNCAGAGACTGGACAACAAATGAAACAGCTGGCTCTCTCGGAACTTCACCATTATCTCAGTTTTTCTCGGGGTTCCCAAAAGATGTTGTCTAAGGTTGCCCACAGACAACAGGAAACAGTTTAAAGAATACAATGCTCACATTCCCAAGAGGTGATGTGGGTGGTTTTTGGTCATTAGGTGGGTTATGGATGCTTGTCACCGTTTAGGGGGTTGGTTACAAGTGGTTTTTGGTCATGGTCAGGAAAAACGCTGAACAAAGGAAATTAGATTCAGGGATTTCTTTCTGAAGGGAAAAAGAGAGGATATAGTATGGAAATGATGAGAAAAAAAAGATAAAAAAATGATGGAACTGTTGAGTCTACTTTTGAACAACCAACTACTAGTCTCAAATATTTTACATTGGTATGAATTTTGTATATACTAATTTAAGGTTGTTTTTGATATATTTTTACTCTTGTTTAAGGTATTGTACCTATGCAGCTCATTTAAAAATGTAATGTAAAGTTCTAGTCCTTGAAAACTATTTAGGATAATGAAGAAATACAGGCCAGTAGTTAATCATCTATAACAAGCAAACTTGTAGTCATATTAGGTATATTATCAAGGCCATATAGAGATATATTTTAGATAGATAGATGATCTTCAACACTTCAGAGACCTACAGAATATGTCATTTAAAATGTTTTAATAACATAANGTTTTTCATGACAGTGAGACACATATGGTCCTGACAGCACCAATTTACTTCAAAAGAGGATGATGGGCACTGAAGAACCTCTATATGGGGTTTGCTTTTATTGTGGGAAAGTTAGCCACTGGGTAAAGAAACTGCCTCTGCCTCAACTGCTGACAGTATGCTGTCCAAATTGGACAAGCAGGACACAAAAGAAGGTGACTGTCAAACTTTTCCACAAAAAGGTGATAGTTCTTCAAAATTCTTGCTTCACAGAAAAGTCTGTCAGATATTCTAGGCCTGTAGGCCAAAGATGGATGCCCCAACATTAGTGAGAACCTTGGGTGACTGTCCAGGCAGGCAGCCAGCTGTTTCTGTCNTTTCTATAGTTTTGAAAGTTGCTTGCTCTGCACTTCCTGTTTACTCAGATAATATTATATCCTTCTCAGGTCTCTGATGGAGTTTTCCTTGTTACCAAATTCAGAAAAGATAATTACATAAGAGGTATAAAGTGTATAAGGTTGAGAGACATAAAAGCTTAAATTGTTTATCTAAAAAAATGTTTTGAGGTCTAAAATGAGAGTTTTGGGTTGGTAATACAAGTTAGGATAGAAAGCNAATTAGGTACAAAACTTTGGACTCACTAAGATAGGATAGATAATACAGTACTTTCTCTGAATCTGCCAAATACAAATGGACTGGACATTATGAATATAATTCTTACCTGATAACTGTTCTTATTGTATATAGTTTTACTATGTTAGAGTTAGAACACTGTTTTTATTTAGACANAAAGGGGGAATGTNGGATATCTGTACACTGTGTAAAGATATATTTNCTGTGATTGGTGTAATAAAAAGCTGAATGGCCAATAGCTAGGCAGGGGTATAGGTGGGATTTCCGGGGAGAGAAAGGAAAAGGAGGAGAATGTAGGCTCAGAGGACAAGCCAAGAGACATGGAGAGGAAACAGGAGGTACAAGACAGAAGAGAGGTAATGCCACGTGATAGAACACAGATTAATATAAATGGGTTGATTTNAATTAAAAAAAGCTGGTTAGGAACAAGCCTAAGCTATAGGCTGAGCTTTCATAATTAATAAGAAGTCTCTGTGTCATTATTTGGGAGCTGGCTGGAGGGACAGAGAGTCGGTACAGTGGAGGCCTCTGGGGACATGCTGCTTCAGACAAGGAGCTGATTCCTCCTCACTGCAGGATGAGGGCCGCTCTGGCTGTAGCAGGCAGGGAACCAGGCTTGGAGCTAGCAGTGCTCTGCTGGCGTTGAGCCAATGGGCACTGATACTGCAGCTGTTTCATTTACATCCCCATAGACAANCCACACTGGGATTTCATCTGCAAGTGAGAGGCATTCCTGTTCAGACAGGTTCTGCAGCCATTTTCCCCTGCAGTGTGTTGGCAAAGGTGTCTTGACTTTCTCTTTCTTGTTTTTCAGGTTTCAACATGTTGGGTTAGGACATAAATATGCAACTAGCATCAAGAAATGAAAGAAACTGAGTGTGGTAGCACAGGACTTTGATACCAGCCCTTGGGAAGCAGAGAACAGAGCTTGGGGCCAGCCTGGTCTACATAGGAAGTTCCAGGCCAGCCATACACAGTGAGAACCACGAATGAAAAGGAAGAAAAAAGGAAAAGGACAGAAGTTTTGCTGGCATCTCTGCTGTGAGCTGGACAAGCTGCTATATACGATGCCCCTCTGGGCTTCTGTGTGACCACTCTGGCTAGGCAGGACCTTCTTCTGGGATCCCACCCTCTATGGATATTGTGAGAATCAGTGACTATGAACTGTCCCCACAGATTCATGTATTTGGACATTTGGTCCCCCAGTTCCTGGCACTATTTTGAGAGCTTGTAGAACTAAGTTTAGGAAGTGTGGCCTCAGTGGAGAAAGTAGGCTGTTGAGGTGGGCAGACCTTCAGAGTGTTTCTACCCTAGGCTGCTTCCTGATCCCCCCATGTCGCGCTCTAGCCATGAAATTCTGCCGTGCTTTCCCGTAACCTCTCAACTGCAAGACGAAACAAATCCACCCTCTTCTGGTCAGGGTGCTGTGTCTCTTAGATGTGGTGTTTCTTGAACCTGTCACTTCCATGGCTTCTGCACTTTCTGTACCCTTCTGTTCTTTCCCCTGGGTCTGTCTGATGCTTCGTCCCCCACATCTAGAATCAGATGTTTATCATGCAGATGTGGATGTGAGGTATGAGGCAGGGGAAGGGCCCATGCACTCTCCAGGACATGGCTCCTTCAGAGAGCCACAGTGAACTGCTCACCAGCGTGGGACCTCAGCAGCATCCCTTCCACCCCTTAGAACTTGTCCTCCAACATATCTATACTGTGTTGCTGTTTCCTTCAAACTGAAACATTTGCACACAGATGAGGGCACATGAAGCTGAGAAATTACTCCACACATACCAGGCCTAGGAAGTCAGCACTTACATGGCTCAGAATCTCCCGAAAGCAATGGAGCTCACAAGGCACCCCTCGAACTATAAAGGCAGTCATTGCAGGGGAGGACCCATCAAGCTACTAATGGGCAAGTCAGATGGGAGAGCTCCAGCAATGCAGCTTTGTGAGTCACTACCCAGGCTGGGGTGGCCTTGGGTGACACAGCTGCCTTTGAGTCACCCACGCTCCCATAAGCCATATCGATCAACTCACTGGTTCATTTAACTAGACTGAGTTAGAACCAATCAACTCACTGGTTCATTTAATTAGACTGAGGTAGAAACCTTTCTTTGGTCCATCATCGGTGCCCTGCCCTGTCTTGGGGAACAGACAGTTGTTCACATCTCCTGAGGAAAAGTCACAAAACAGTCTATCACTGGACTGTAACTTGTGGAGCGTGGCTCTGTTGCTTCCTGGCTCTAGGGAGTTGGAGTAATTTGAAATTTGGTGTGGTTTTCTTTTTTGCCTGTGTGTGTGTGTGTNTGTGTGTGTGTGTGTGTGTGTGTGTGTGTGTGTGTGTGTGTGTGTATCTTATTTTTGTTGTTAATCAACCTCATGTGCTTTCTTCATCAAAGTTTTAGGTTTACGTACGATGCTGTTTTGTTTTTAGGAGCTCCACTGGTTTCTACTATCTGCATGCTCAGTGATTGACTCCTTCCCTCATCAGTGCCAACTTCACTTTCAAATCTGCTCCAATCCAGTCCTCCAGTCCACAGAACTCTGCGGCACAGTGTTCCAGCTTTCACACAGCTCTTCCTCTGGGCATGGCGCTGCACTGAGGGCTATGTGGTTATGGTTGAGGTCCCTCTGGGGCTTTGCTGCCAGGTCAATGGCTGCGCCATAACAAGACCACATGGAACTAAACCCACAGCTTCAGGTTTTTCAGATTGACCAAGGGCCATGAATTTGGGTGAGCCTGAGGGGTACCAGTCACACACTGTCACATAGTGCCCTTTGAATTCCAGTACACACTCAGACTGTCTGCTGAAGATGGCTTTTCCTGGAAGTTCATGTCTTTGTCAGGGTGTCTATGGCTGTGAGAGACACCATGACCACAGCAGCTCTTATAAGGAAAACATTTAATTAAGGGGACTTGCTTACAGTTTCAGAGGTTCAGTCCATTATTATCATGGTGGGGAGCAGGCAGATGTAGTGCTACAGGAGCCCTACATCTTGCAGACATGTAGGCAACAGGAAGAGGACTGACACATTGGGTGGTATCCTGAGCAAAGGAAACCTCAAAGCCCGTCCCCACAGTGACACACTTCCTCCAACAAGGCCATACCCACTCCAACAAGCCACACCTCCTAATAGTGCCACTACCTATGAGAGTATGGGGGCCAATTACATTTAAGCCACCACAGCACACTTGTGTATTTTTAAATGTTTTTCTTAAAAACCCCATACAATATTTTCTATAGTTTTCAAGAGGGAGATTCCATGAAAGAAGCCATTTGGTCACAGTGCTGACCATTAAGCACTGGAACATCCTGTGGTCTGAGAGTCCCCCTCATCCTCATCCTGCCTCCAAGCACAAACACCCCCCACTGCTCAAACATCTCTCTCCAGAAGCCAGACATGGTCCTCTGTAAGAAGACAGTCCTAACTGTGGCTCATACTGAGAACTTTCAGTAATAATGTGCTGTGAGTTCACAGAGCTGAGACCTGAAGGTAGGTTGTCCGCGTGCAAAGCGACTTTGCAGAAAGGTCCCTCCCTCTCAGTACATACCTCTGGGTATTTTGTATCCAGTTTCCCCTGGTTTCCTCAGATTCCTCAGGATGTGGTCTGAATGGACATTTATCACCATGCCAATTAACCACAAGGCAAAACCTAAAGAATAAACAAGATTATTATGGTTAATAACTGGCAGGAGTTAAGAGAGCCATGCTCAACTGAACAGCACACCGCAATCCTTGTACCACTGTGAGCATGATTATGAGCCATGGCTGGCAACGCCACCACAAATACCAGTGCTAGCCACAGCAATAGGCTGTTTCCTTAACCATGTTTATAGACATCTACTCTACCCAAATACTTGTGGTCTCAATCTGTGTTTTTATCATGAAAAGTGCAGAAAACAGGACTTATGACCCGGGTACAGGGGAACTAGAGTGCAGGTATGTTTACCTCCCCCCCTTCCTCGGGAAAATTGCATAAGGAAATACTTCTATTGACTGGCTACACACCCTACCCCTGAGGCATAGATCCTAGGATCCTAGCTATGGTCCTTTTCTCTCTTTCCCTTCCAGCTCTATTGTGCATATCCCTGACTTTCAGCCCACCAACCTGCTCTCAGCTCCCCAGTCAGCTCTCCTCTGCCACTTGGCCACTCCCCCTCTCCCCTTCCATCCCCAGGGGCTGGAAACTCTAAGGCTCTCTCAGGTGCCCCAGTACCTAGGAGGTTCCTTTGCCCAGAGTGTTTCTTCAAATCCTCAGGNGCTTTCTTGTTTTTATGAAGCAGAGTGTGAGTTTTTTTTTAAGAATATGTTCATGTCTGCTGCAGCACAGAGGTTAGGAGAGAGGCTCTCAGATGTGGCTATCATGGAAAGCATCTGCCTCACATCAGTTATCTTCGACCAGAAAAGGCAAAATGCCAAANCTCGGCTTTAAAAAAAAAATGACTGATACAAAAAGGAAAACGCTGATTTTTCTGAGATATTAAAAATGTGAAGGCCAAATAATGTTGCAACTATTATCAGTGCAGGTGCACTTTGGGAAAGTGTTGACTCTTTGCCCCCTAAACATATCAAATGCCATGATAAGGTTTATTGTACCCTGGTGATTATAATGGACTCAGTAGTTCTTTTGATTTTNGGGCTTTAGATGTTTACACGATTTACTTGATTTAGCTTTTAAATAAAGATACAAAGAAAATGAGATTGTCCGGATCCCATACTTATTTAGCCCATTTCCCTTGTGAGAGACTAGCTTTACTCTAGGCTGAGACTGGAAGAAAACTAGCATTTGTGTACGTCCAAAATACACACTGAGTTTAATTTGTGGGATTTAAAAAGCATATAAAGCCTTTAAAAATGTATCTGTAATGGTTGAAAANGGGTTATCAACTTGACAGGATCCAGAAGCACCCAGGAGACAGACTTCCGGTCATGTCTGCATGGGTTAACTGGAGTGGGAAGATCCACTCTCAATATGGGCAGCACCGTCCCATGACCTGGGGTCCTGGATTCCATTCAAGGAGAAAGCCAGTAGAATAAACACATTCACTTCTCTCTGCCTCCTGGCTGCTGACACAANGTGACCCATTACCTCATGCCCCAACCACCATGCCTTCCCTCACACAATGGACTGTCCTCTCCAATCGTGATCTTTGTCACAGCAATGAGAAAAATGAGCAGCTGAGACTGGAACCAGGATATTGCTGTCACTGTGGTAAATCTGTCACTGTGACCGCCAGGTTCCTCCAAGGTGGAACTGGTTTATAGCAGAGTGAGTGTGGAGCAGCTGGGACTTCATGCGAGAAATGTCACAGAATGATGTGAGCAGGGCTTAATGGCCCATCCTGATGGGAGTTCAGAAGATCATAGTTTCAAAAGAAACACAGACAGTGGAGACCCGTCTCATGCTGTCTCAAAAAGGAACACAGGTCTATTGGGAAGTGGACTAGAGGCCGTTTGTTACACCTTGGTGAAGACTAGCAGCCTTCTACCCATGTCCTGAGAACTAGACGGAAGCTGAAGTCAAAGGAAGTGGGCTAATTTGTTTGGTGGGAGCAATTTTAAGAAAGGAAAGCATCTAGGCTGTGGCTTGGCTGCTGCTCAGAAAGTGGGGTGATAAAGATGAAAAGCATGCCATTTGCTGAAAGAAGGAGGCTTAAGTAAACCTCTGGATATGTCTGTAAGGGGGTCCCTGGGTGTACAAGGCCTCTGGAGGGTTAGGGGGTAGATCCTAGGAGCTTAGCTCTGGTCCTCTCCTTCCCTTCCAACTCTAGCTGAGGTGGGAAGATCACCCTGAGTATGGGTGGCACCTTCCCTGGGCTGAGGCCATGAGCCGAGTAAAGCGAAAGTGAGCTGGGCTTCATCATTCATCTCTCTCCACATCATGACTGTGGATGCAGTGTGACCAGCTGCCTCAGGCTCCCGGCACCATGCTTTCCCTGTCATGACAGACTGTCCCATCAGACTGTGAGCCAGCATACACCCTTCCTCCCTTANGTGGCTTCCTTACGTGGCTTTCGTCTTGTATTTTGTCACATCGAGGAGAATGATAACTGAGACATTATCAGAGTTAAAATGGAGTCTCTTTGGCCAAGCCCTCCCTAAAATAAATAAGTAAATAGAGCCGGGGGAGGGGGTGCACATGTACATGTAGGAACAATGGAGTTGGGGGATGGCATGCATGGATACATGTAGGGCCAAGCACACAGGTTCTGCCGGAACCACAGCCTTACCCAGCAGCCACGGAAACTTCCAGGGGAGGTGTCCATCAGGGTTCAGCCTCAGAAATAGTTAATGTTGCCTAGATACCGCATTTGTTATCTTTGTAAACACCTTGCACATTCCCCTTCATTTTACTCTTAAACCTTCCCTTTGCCTCAGTCTCTGAATGAACTGGCAGTCTGTCTGCAGCAGCCTGTGCATTTCCGNAGTGATNCCCTGCTGCCCCCAAACATACATCACTATGTTTCAGAGAATCTTCCTTGGACTGTTACTTGGGGTTGGCAAATCTTTCAGACTAACCACATTTACTGTTAGGGGGAAATTTTTTGTTAGAATTTTGTTCCTGGCAGTAACTAGCTTCAGGACAACTACCTATCCACACAGCTTCCTGTCTCCTCACAAAGCAATACACTGAACGACATCCGCATGAAGATGGGACAGTCTGGCTCGCTTCCTGCAGGTCATGTCACCTTTAGTTCAAGTCCTCCCATTTAACAGTGGAGAAGTCAAAGGTCTGTAAACAATTAATAGGCAGCTCAGGTAGACCAGCTGCAAAGGTGCCTCCAGGCCATGTGATCTGTCGTCCAATGAGCTGCTTCAGATGGTGACTACACTCCCGGGCTGAAAGGATGTTATCANAATGATCTCAGCAATTCACACAGAAATGACTCGCTTGAGTCATCTGAGCCCCAGGACTAGCTGGGGACATGCAGCCTGTGCACCAGCCTGGCCTGATAAATGGAGCTCTCATCCTTCATCAAAGAAGCTTCTTTCTGCAGCAGGCAGGGACCATGACAGAAATCTACAACTCTCAAAATGCAGAGAACAACTGCCTGAGGAATGCCCAACTTCGGCTGAGACATCGAAAACACAACACCACGTTTAAGGTTCAGGGGACATCAAGGAAGATGGGGTGAAAAGACTGTTAAGAGCCAGGGGATCAAGAAGACATCTGCTGTGACATAGTATCTTCTAGACCATGACAGGGAAAGCACACCCATGAAATCTCAACAGTATGGTTGCCTAAACACGACTTGCA
>LZPO01008064.1:16444-32219 GCA_001675575.1 Neotoma lepida
TAATAGCCAGAACCTGGAAACAACCTAGATGCCCGTCAACTGAAGAATGGATTAAGAAAATGTGGTACATATACACAATGGAGTACCACTCAGCAGAGAAAAATGACCATATGATATTTGCAGGCAAATGGATGAAACTAGAAAATATCATCCTGAGTGAGGTAACCCAGACTCAGAAGGACAAACATGGTATGTACTCACTAATAGGTGGATACTAGATATAAACCAAAGGACAATCACTCTGCAACCCACAGATCCAGGGAGGCTACCTAGCAGGAAGGATCCTAGGATGACTGTAGCATAAAATAAGTTTTGGTTTTGCCCAATCACTGGGCATGCTTTAGTGCAACATTTCACTTAGGATAAAAATTTGTACCCCTATTTATGTTCAAGCTATCTATATATTATCTCTCTTGCAGTTGTACATCGAATGTTTTAATAATAATAAAGAAAAGAAAAAAAAAAGTTGGCCCAGAAAACCAAGCTTTTGCACACACTAATCTAAGCCAAGAGCTGGGGTAAGAATTAGGATTGCTTTGACAGACTGGTGCTAATAGACTGTCTTCCAAAAGAACAGCTAGTTAGATAGCTTCCTCTGGAGGTAATTTAAGATGGCTTCCTGGCATCTGATTTCCTACTCCTAGAGTGTTGGGATCTAACTCTCTCAAAAGATAAACACTACTATGACTCCTATCCCAAGCCTACCTTCTGAAACATAATGCTTTACTTCTGAATAACTGTGCCCTTTTTTTGATCTCTGCATCATTAGTGATCAATGGCTCTTATATCAAGACCACGATTAGATTCCCTCCAGGGAACCAGTTTTGCAAGACAAAAATATCCTGTCTTTAAAAAGCCTGATCTATGAAGCTCCTATGATGAAATCATTACTTTTGCATACTAACCTACACATTAAAAAAAAAAAACTCGGCCAACTTCACAGGAACACAGCATCCTCAACAGACCTGCAAACATCTATACTGCTATAAAAAGGGAAAGAATAATTTTTGCAGAACCTTCATCACCCTTCATCATTTTGGCCTTATCCTGCTAGCACAGAACAGTCAACCCAAGAAAGGAGTCCAACATCTTGCTTCAACCAATCTATTGCTACCTCAGTTAGAACCTCCACAGGGAAAGAGCAGTTTGAAATGGATCAACACAAAAGCCCTCAATGAAGACTCATACATACTCAAGTTTCCTGGGAGATATTTATTATAAACCTTTCAAACATTTTCAACAGGGAAAGACATAATTCCTAATTTCTTTAGGATCTGTTTTGTTTCTGAGGAATCATGGAACCTTCCACCCAGAAACACGTCTCTAGCACTCTGTGCACCTTTTTAACAGGTGGAACCAAGTCTCAATCTCTGGAAAGGCAGACTGTAACCACATACCCATTTAAGCTGTAACATGCTGGGCTCATCTGCAGATTCTATCTTATGACTTCCTAGGTCTCTAGTTCCCTTTTTCCTGAGGTCACCTTATATGCTAATGAGCACTCCNGCCAAACTACTCAAAGGGATACTGTAGTGGCAGAATTAGACTGTCCCGGACTTCCCATCCAGGGCCTTTCAAAAAGAAGCAACTTAAAATCAGCCTTGTTGACCTTCAACTGGTCTTCAACTAGCCCTTCTTTGGTCTCAAGGGCCTCAGAAGCCCAAACTCTCCTGCTAAATGTCACAAATAAGGAGGGAATTGAAGTCGCATGTATTCCCAAAACTGTTGAAATACTAGAATCAGTACAGCACCCAAAGCATACCTTAGTCAAACAATAAAGAAGGTGGGTGTACCCGAAGACAGGATGGACTTCACAGATAAGTGGCCCTGAGCAGGTTACCTCCAAGAACTTGAATTCTTACTTCTGGAAACTTTTAGTTTTAAGCTAGTTCTTCACCTCTGCACCTCCTTTAAAATAAGTTCCACTTTTTTATATTAATTACCAGCAAAATACAGCACATGGGGCAAAGAATACCAGCTCTGGATAAGAAAATTTCTGCCAAAACTGGGGCAAAAAGAAACCCCGTTTCTAACCAGTGTGAGTTCCCTGGTGACTTGCAAGGCGTGAGCTCCGAGAGAAGCTTTCTCCACACTCAGAACATTTATATGGTCTTTCTCCTGTATGGGTTCTCAGGTGACGAATCCGGTTGGAACTGTGAGAGAAACTGTCCCCACACTCATGACAGGTATAGGGTTTTTCTCCTGTGTGAATTCTCTGGTGCCTGATTAAGTTAGATCTATGAGAGAAGTTTTCCCCACAAAGGGTACACTTATATGGTTTTTCTCCTGTGTGTGTTCTCTGGTGTCTGGTAAGGTGCATGCCCTGCCGGAAACTTTTCCCACAAGTTGAACATTCGAAGAGTTTCTTCTCCACTCTGTGGGCTCCATGGTTTGTAAGAAAGGGGGCACTGCCATTCACTCCCTGCCCACACTCAGGGAAAGGGTCAAGTCTGTCTTTCTCATGGGTTCTTTCATGAATGACAAGATGTGAACTTCGAGAGAAACTCTTCCCACACTCACTACACCGGTAGGGCCTCTCTCCAGTGTGGATCCTCTGGTGCCGAAGCAGGTTGGAGCTGTGAGCAAAGATCTCCCCACACTCAGGGCACTTGTAAGGCTTCTCCCCGGTGTGTGTCCTCTGGTGTCTGTGGAGATTGGAGTTGCAGGAGAAGCTTTTGCCACAAACACCGCACTGATAGGGCTTTTCACCTGTGTGGGTGCGCTGATGGCGGGTCAGGTGGGTGTTTTGACTGAAGCACTTTCCACACTCAAGGCACTTATGGGCTTCCTCCCCCACGTGTGTTCTATGCAGTGACAGAAAATGTGGGTGCCCACCAAAGACTTCACTGCACTCCACATCCAGACACAGTTTTTCTGCTGCATGTATTCTCTGGTGCCTGATTACGTTTGAGTTATTAGAGAAATTCTTGCCACACAAGGGACACAGATGGAGTTTCTTAGGCTGTTCCTTTGGTTGGACTCTACAACTTGTGGTTCNCACTAAGGATTCCTCTAGTTTGTCCTCTGGGGGACATTCCCAATGTCCTTCTTCTCTGTCATCAGGTCTTCCCTGCTCAGGACTCCAGGGCATCTCCCTTCTAGCCTGGCCAGGCAGCAGCACTGGAGGATGGGTATTTTCAGGAGAAACAGACTCAACACTTCTTTCTGGGTTCTCAAACTTCTCTACCCCTAGGAAGAGAGAAAAAACAAACCTGTAGATTATTTTACAGTGGAAAAAAAAAAAAACTCTCTACATGCCTTTCATGTGAGAGGCCTTGAGAATAGAGTTCTACCTCAGTTTCCCACCCTGACTTTGTCAGGAAAGCATGCCAGAGAAGCACATGGAGAAGAGACTCAAAGACCCGGAGCTCAGACTAGTCTTGGAACTCCCTTTTGTAGCGCCCCCCCACACCCCACTTTCTGACTAGCTTTTACCCTTCTGGTATGGATCAAGGCTGAGACTAGAGTATACCGAGTAAGTCCAAGAACTTCCTCAGATTTATGGCCTACATTCCTCACTTGCCTTGCTGAGCATGCAAGAGACAATGCAGTTGTCCTCAGTGTGCTGCACTGGCCATCTATTCAGATCCCCAAATGTCACATACACCTTAAAACAGCCCTTTTAAGCCTGTTTATCTATACTTCTCACCTGGAACTGGGTCTCTGGGGCCCCCGCCTTCCTTGCAGCTCGGCACACTAGGGTCCCACGGCTTCCCTCCTTGTTCCGCCTGGGTGCTTAAGACCTCCTGACCGGGAATGCAAGACTCTGTTCGCAATGAAAGAAACATCACCACATTCTTCTATCATGCAGAGAAAACAGAGTCTTGTTCCCTGCCAGCATCAGAGAAACAAACTCTCCCTAGGTCTGGCATATATTACTCGGGAAATACACCAAACCATTCCCAGTAGTTACTCTATAGAAAAAAGAAATCAGAGAAGACTACGGGTTTTTTAATATTTTCAAAGAACTTGAATTTTTTTAAATGAGAATATACAATTTGTAATTCAAGTAACTATAAAATAAATACAGGATGACCACTTCTTTGAGAATCAACTTCCTTTAGTGAAAGAGTCTTGGCTAGTTATAGACAGAGCTAAACTTAACTGTAAAACTCTAGAAGAGAACATGGAATCAATTGGAAAAGAACTCAGGCTCTTAGAAGACCATGAAATTAAAACGTGTAAATCCTCCTGTGCTGTGCTAAAGAAAAGCAAACAGCTCACTCGACCTCCAGCAAAACAGATTCCAACAGAATTTCCACATTCCAATCCTCATTTCCACAAACCACTCTCTCTGGTCAGAGTTGGCACAGCAGTGGGAAGTGATGCAAAACCCAGGAGGTTTCAATGAAGGACAGCAAAAGCACTCTAATGCTGCACAGCCACTGCATGTCAGTTCCCAGTTCTAACTGCTTCATACAAACAACTGCAAGTTCATGTCTTCCTGGCGTGGGCTTCAACATAACCAATCATACTGTACACACAGCCTTAGTTAGATTGCCTCCAACTTTTTTTTCTTTTTCTTTTTTCTTTTTTTTTCTTTTTTTCTTTTTTTTTGGTTTTTAGAGACAGATGTGTAGCCCTGGCTGTTCTGGAACTTGATTTGTAGACCAGGCTGGCCTCAAACTCACAGAGATCCGCCTGCCTCTGCCTCCAGAGTGCTGGGATTAAAGGCACTACCCAGCACCTCCAACTTTTTATTATGAGAATTTTCATATATATAGAAAAGCTGAGGAACTATGTAATATTTACATATATTGCACCTACAGATCAGTTTATCTTATTTTACTGGCATCATTTTTAACCTTTGCACAACTGTTCAACACACAGATGTACTTTAGTGAATGTATTGTCTAGCCTACTTTGCATATACACAGTGTTCTAAATTTACAAGTCCCCCTTCCCTTCCTGGATTTTTACAGGCTAACAGAGCTAATAAACTGGTATATTGGTGCCAGTAACCATGGATTTCCTGTCTTTGGTAAAAAGTGTAGCTATACCAACAGAGCACAGAGGGCATACATGCATGTAAGAANGAAGAGCACTGAACATGTGTGATGTGGGCCTGTGGTCACTGGAAGGCTCTGTGCTGCCCTTGGAAGTTCTCTATAGCTCAGACTCTGCCTTAAACTCCAGCCTAAGGAAGCCATTAAGACTATCAACTGTGTCACTTGGCGGATGTTTAACTGACCACAGTAGGAGAAACTTTGGGGGGGGGGGGNGTCCTCATGTACAGAAGGAATGCGCATTCCAAGGAGCAGGACACTGGTCACAAATGCCATCATTCCAGAAAGAAAAGTTCTTACCTAGTGTGCCCACATTCTCATAACTATCTTGCACCATATCCCTTGAGAGAGCTCTCTTACTAGGATCCTGATGGCCCCACTCCTGAGAGATATACATTGCCATGTCCTCGAAGTTCTCGGGCAACTGCAATAACACAAGATCTCCTTTAGCATCACATGTAACAAGAACAATTCAAGCTGAGTTATGGTTAAAGGGATAAAACCAGGAGTGCCAAGGACACATGTCACGGGGGAAGAAGGGTCCCAGGCCTAGAAGTGATGGGTTGAAAAGACAAAGAAGCTAAGGGTGATATCTGATCAGAAAGAAAAGATCCTCCTAGTAGCAGGGGGCACCTCCCACCCCAAAAGGAGAGGAGAAAAGGAGGATTTTGGGGAGAGGCAATGAGAACTTCCACATCACCTGGGACCCAGTCATATCCTTATCTTCCATATTCCCTTCAGGAGGAAAGAGAGAGAGCCAGGGAGCAGATAATGCTGAAGATGACAGAAATCACAATGAGAACAGTAAAACTAAATCTTGGCGACCCACAGATTATTACAACACAATATGCATTCCCCAACACCCGGTCTCAGTTTTTAGATCGACATTAAACAAAAAGTAGCAAAAGGTACAATAAATGATCTAAAGCAATGGGATAGTCTTTCATCCCAGCCACCAATGTTCTAACCACACACATCCCCACATTAATCATCTAACTAGAAACTGCCAGTTCTGTACACAAAAGGGCTTTACTAAGAGATCACCCTTTCCTCCCACCTACCCCTCGCAGAACCCACACCACCACTTTCAGGTTTTTCAGACCACATCTGAGAACCTTAACTTCAGAAATTCTTTCTCTTTGGCACCTGTACTACATTCTACTAGGGTCAGGGGCAACCCCAAAGTCCCTCCTCCCTCCCACCTGCCCAGATAACTGCCCCTCACCCCTCTCCTTTACAGCCTGGGGGTCCCTTTTGGGGCTGGGGTCTAGCAGCTCCTGCAGCCTGGGGCCAGGGCTTCGCTCAGTCTCCATTGGCTCCAGCTTGAAGCTCGGTGACTCTCCTGCTGTTTCCAGTGGCAAAGGCTCCTCCAAAAGCACTTCTGCTCCCCGCCCTTGGTTTGTGACCTGGGAACCAACCCACATCACTCAACATCACAACGGGGCTGACAGAAACGGAGATTAGGACAGGATTCTTAGGACAAGCCTTCAACAGAGAACCACAGACCATCATCCCTTTGGTCTTGGCAGCAAGGATGGTTAATGCTAAAGGCTTTTTAGATTGTATGTGACAGAGAAAACAGGGGAGGGATAGGAGCAAGAAAAAGTGAGGGTCCACCGCCAGTGCACACTTCAATATACTCTTCTGATACATCTCACTTCTGCTCTCTTGCTCTCTGCCTTTTCCTAGATGCTTCCATTGACTATAGGTAAGGGGAACTCATGAGGCAGTGATAAAGCCTCAGTGCTTAGCTCTTCAATTTTCAATTAACTGAGATCCAACTCTGAATCGGAGACTGTTGACTAAGGTATAGTGGGTATTAACCGTTAAGTATAAGCCTGGGGCAGTGGCATATGCCTGTGGTANTCCCAGAATAGAGAGANTGAAGNAGGAGGATTGCCTCGAGTTTAAGCTTGGGTTACATGGCTAGAATCTGCCTTTTAAAAAGAAAAGAGCAGAGCCAAGTGCGATGGCACACGCCTGTAATTGTAGAACTCAGAATTCTGAGAAACTGAGCCTGGAGGATCTCCACTGGTCTGGAGCCAAGCTGAGCTACACAGTAAGTCTCAGTCAATTTGGGCTACATAAGGCCCTGGCACAAACAAACAAACTAAAGAAGCAGCAGTAGTGTCATCCAAATTTGACATACTGTTCTCCTGACCCACGAAACTGTCCGCAGACAGTACTTTGGCATCTTCATTTTACCAACAGAAAAACAGGACCAAACAGATTAAGTATTCTGCCCAAAGTCACAAAGCTAGTACTAACGATAGTACTAACTACTGGTGGAGCGACGCCTACATGCTGAAATAAAGCCCTCGTCACTGCCCACTATCGTCATATGGGGAAAACCTGGAAGGAAAATGTTCGAGATAAACGACAAAAATCCCTCTTCCTCATGTAAAGTCTACTCAGGGCAATCAAGCATATTTAACTACAAAATTAGGCTAGCACAATGTCCCAGTCTTCCGGGCCAAACCATGGATAAAACAACTCTGTCACCTGTTGCCTCAGTTTCCCAAGTTCTCTCTGCATACGCTCCACAAGGGTTACTGCTTCTTCGCCGCTCTCTGGGCGCAACTCCTGCACCTTGCTCTGAATCTCTTGGGGAAGGATAGTCAAGAACTGCTCCAGCACCAATAGCTCCAGTATCTGCTCCTTAGTGCGCAACTCTGGCCGTAGCCACCCATGGCAAAGCTCCTGAAGCTGGCTAAGGGCCTCTCGGGGACCAGAGGCCTCTTGAAAGCGGAACCGTCGAAAACGCAGATGGGAGGCCTCGGGGCTGGACTCTGGGTCCGGCGGGGGTAGCTCCTGGCTCCAGGTGCTGTCCTCCTCCAGTTTCACTATCAGGAGCCCTTCCGGCTCCTGGGAGCCTGGACCAGCAGCCATGCTCAATGCCCCCAGAGTGCTTAGGTCCCAGCTACGTCCGCCTCCAAAGACGCCCTAGGTTCCGTACAGCAGTAGAGCACGACTGCAGGAGCCGAGGGGGCCGGGGCTCCAAATCCCGCCGGAAGAACCCAGTTCGAAATCTTGGCAATAGCCCTGCAGCGTCGCCACCTGACCGGCTTCTCAGGCCCGCACAGAACTTAGCCCTCGGCGCCCGGGCGGAAGTTCCAGCGCGCGAGTTAGGCGTCATAAGCCAAAGGCCGCTCGTCGAGACGAATTTCCGAGTCACGCTTTGCTTACTCTGCTCCCATTGGGCCGGGTCTCGCCACGTACTCACGGCCGACTCACGACAAGGGAAAATTTGCATTAAAAAGCGGGAGGAGGAACGGTCCATTCCATGTGTGGATGAGAGGCGGGGCTGCAGAGTGGGCGCGGCAGCCAGGTGGAAAGCCGTAGGAGTCGGAGCGCCTGGGTTGCCCGGGACACGACCTAGGTCAGATTTTCTTAGGACATTTACCAAAAATTTGCNAAAAGGAACATTCCTGAGCCACGCTTGACAGGATCCAGCTGCGTTAGAGTGTCTTGTTGGGGCCCAGAAATGTTAACAACTCACAAAGAAAACCTCCCTGAAGGCCGAGCCCAACATCCCGGAGAACTACAGGAGAACTAGGGCCTGCAGCGGAGACCCGTGCACTGAGCTAACACGCTCGAGCTGCGCCCGGAAATGTAGTTCATGGCACGCCCTTGTTCCTGCGCCTGCGTTGTGGATCAAGCATCCCAAAGCCGGCTGAGTTCCAGGTACCACAGTAAACCATGTAGAGGTGCCTGTGCTTTAGCCTCCCTTGGAGCGGTAGTTCCCTAGTCCTCCAACTTTAGGTGGCTGATCGACCCAGAGGAGCGCGCTGGGTACGATTTGTGCTCTCGCCATTCTCCCAGCTCAGGTCTATGACCAAGCTCTGCTGCGAGAGCAAGATCCGTCGGCTGTGACTGTCATCCTAAGGGAAGAAGCAAAGGAAACATCAGGACTCCCTTCTCTTTTGAAGAGAGTGCTGCTAGGCCNGAGACTGGGGCGTGTCTGTGACAGCTCATGTAGTCCGCAGATGCTAGGAGTGCGTCGCAAAAGCCAGTAATCGCTTAATGAACACATGCTTACACGAAATAGGACCTTCACAATATTGTATGAAGGAGGCTCTATCATAAGTCCTGTGATTGCGGCATGAGTCTCAGTTAATAAGTCTCTTGCCCAAGATCACACAGCCATCCTATCGCAAAAGCTTAGGCTGTGGAAATAAAAAGGGACTGTTTTGGATAACTGTGTAGAGTCCTGAGTATTTCCTAGCTTCATCACAGGTACAAAGGCCCACAGGCTGTCATGGCAAATGCTTATCCAGACGCTAACTAGCACATGGGCAGGTATAGGTTCATTCAGAAAAACCTTGTGAAGCTTGTGAGGTTGAGCTAGAGAGATGGCTCAGCGGTTAAGAGAACGTAACCTGTCCTTCCAGGGGACCTAGGTTTTGTTCCCAACAATCATGTGGTGGCTCACAGCCTTCTGTAGCTTTAGTTCCAGGGGATCTGACACCCTCTTCGGGCCTCCAAGGGCTCTGGTGCATGCTAGGCATATATATGCAGTTGCAGCCCAAATTTAAAGGTTAATGACAGGAAGGTTGACTTGGCTGATAACACCTGTGAGATGTTAGGATCCAGGGAGCTTCTGTTAAGATCCAACTACCAACCTTTGGTATTTACTGTAAGCCAGGCCCCTCCCGCGAGGACCTCCAACTGCCAGGTTCCACCCACAGAACGTTAACTGCCCTGATAGCTGGACCCTGCCCCCACCCTAGAGAGTAAAAAGCCCAAGCTCTGGACTTGAAATCCCACCGATCCCCACCTTGGAAGGCTTCACTTTGCAAAGTTCCACCTCTCTCCTCAAGAAACTCTATACACGCCCTGCCTTCAGCTCAGTTCCCTGCTGTTTCTCACTGGAGCACAGGCAGCAACCCTCCTGTTTTTTTTTCCCTCCCAATAAATCTCTTGTGTGAGGTTTGTTGTGCAGTGTGACTTTGTGGTATTCCTTGGCTCCCGACTGCCAGGATGCCTTTCCATCCGAGCTGTAATGCTTTCATTACCACTGTCAGACTGCAGGTGAACTGACCTACAGATGCAATCTTCCAGCCTCTAAGTTCCTTTTCCTGCCTTATAAAACCCCCACACCCCTGTTGCTGTGTTGTGATTAAAGGACAATTCTATTTCCAAGGGGTCTGTCTCCTTTTTCTTTATTTCTGTGCTGCCTCAGTCAATCCTGGTCTAACAAAAACACTCAAACACATAAAAATAAATATTTTTTAAAAAAGACTTGTAAAGTCAAGTGTCCTCTATGATCATTTTCGAATGTTTTAGGTAGTCCCATTTCAAGGGCTATAGATTCTAACCCAGAAGCCCCCTTTCTTCCTAGCACTTACTATGTGATCTCAGACAATTTATCTACTCTCACTAAGATAATAAACCTCAATTTTCTCTCCTGTCCTGGAGTAATAGTATACCACCTGCTAGCATGGGGTGAAGATTAAACAAAGTACTAACAGATACACAATTCATAGAACAATGCTTTGCACACAGTATGGGCTTGAATCAGGACCAAAATACGGGGAATTGAGGAGCCATAAGAAGGGGAGAAGTTCTCACACCAGGATCTGGCTGGAGGTCAGAAAATTTAACACAACTGATAAAAATAAAAATAAAACATTTACAGAAGGTGGCCATGATGGCACATGCCTATAATTCATCCCAACACTCAGGAACCTGAAGCACAGGATCCGACATTCAGCTTGAGCTACATAAGACCTTGTCTAAAAAGAAATACATAGCACCGTGTTTTATACTTATTTTTAAAGCGTTGCTTAATCTTTAAATTCTATTGTAAATTATATCATTTGAGCAAAATAACTTAGAAAATCACAAAATCACATATAGCTCTTGTCAAAACACTGAACAATTCTCATGAGATGCTCACACCCATGTCTTGGGTACATATTGTAGCCTTTTTTTTTCAATTCTTCATATGAAACATTAAAAGAGATGTTATTGTACATAGGTTACACCTAGCCACAACTGAGAACAGAACTAGTCCTGAATGCAGTAGCAACAGGGACTGTTTGAGATATCAGTTCAGCAGGTCTCCCAGAGGTGGCATCGGTAATCATACAGTGCTGGACATTCCAGATCCACTGATCCACACTGTCAACAGTTTGTGCCAACACCATCATTTCTTATTTGGCTCTTCCAGCAGCAAGCCTTCCTTATTTCTTCTCCAGTAGCTTCCACAGATATACAAGCCAGTTTAGTTGGCCTATCTCCTCTTTTGCTTCACCCTGCACAATTACGTCTTTCTCCACTTTGCTTTCACGACACAGGAGTTTCAAAAAGGGTCATGGTGCTAAGGCCAAGAGAACCTACTGTCATATTTATAGGGGATGGTTAAAACCCTCTGTGAATGAATATTGTTTGACATGGCCATGTCAAGGATCCCAGTGCCTCAGACTAATGGGAGTAGCAAAGCCATCGTCAGGTCCAAGTGTGAATGTTGACAGTGTGTTCAAAAAATCTCTACTATAGCTTCCTCCACCCCACCCCACCCCCACGCTAGATGTTTAAAGACAGCGCCTCTACAGATACTAAGATTAGCCAATCTACCTCCTTGTTCAGCTATATAAATAACCCTACCTCCATGTTTATCTGTATGTAATGACCCAGCTTCTCTGGCTGTATGCAATAACCCCACCTCCCTGTTCAAATGTATACAATAAACACATCAAACTTCCAGGGTGCTTCAGCTTCTCCATCAGAACACTCAATCCACCTGATCCCAATCTTTCTGTGTGTCTGCATACTTGTCTTTTCTTCATTCCATCACCTCCCTAGCCAAGTCATCTCTGGAGCTATACAGGACTCAGCATATAGTTTTATGGGTATCTATATTTCCCTCTCTCCTACTTTTCCCCTGCACCCCTGTGTGTATGTGCCTGTGTGTGTGTGTGTGTGTGTGTGTGTGTGTGTGTGTGTACATGTGCATGTGTGTAAATCTGAAGTGGGTGGTATCCCATATCTCTTGATAACTTGGCTTTATTCCGACTCATCTTGAATTTATCTATTCATTTATCTGTGTACGTGGTGTGTAGTGGTTTGAATGAAAAAGTCCCCCATAGGCTCATGGGGAGTGTTTAGCTGGGAACTCTGCCTCAATCCCCTCCTCCCTTTCCAAACTCTGCCTCTCAGAAAGCCCACCAAGCAGCAGCTCCTCCCCTGGAGCTCTCAAGACTGCACCTACAGAGTATTTAAGGCCCCCTCCTTGGGAGCAGTGGTATGATTTTTCCTTTCCCCAAGATCACCCGGGAATGCTTTGCTCGTTAAACCTGGTCTTATTAATTTGGCTTATTGCATTGGTGGAGAAACGCACAACTAGGGATTCAAAATATGCTGTAAGCTGCAGAAATATGAAGTAGGAATTCAGCTGGCACTGGCAAGGCTAAAACCTGGCATAGCTAAGGGCTTTGCCAGAGGGAAGCAAAAACTCAGGGAGTTTCAGTGTTATTGGCTTTTGAATGTATTAGCAGCTTCCTGAAGTGAATTTCTTGTGTTCTATTGTAGCCTTCCAAGAATTTCTAATGGTGTGATTGATCATTTATTGGGCACAACTTCCCCCATACATTTGGGGTATTTGGATAACATCCCCCAGCTCTGTTTGAAAACAGTCACACAGTCAAGACCCCTTTCCCATAATCAGGCCTTTGTTCCTCTTATTCTAGCATAGACTTAGAGTCTGCCTTTCTGTAATTATCTTCATTAGCCGACATCTGGCCAGTGCTATCTCCAGACAAAAGTATTTCAACTGAGACATTTCTCAAACATCCAAGGACAGACTGCAGATAGATGAGCACTAGCGTGCCCTGAGCTCACCTCACCTACAGAGAAGAGAAGCTAACCTCACTAACCTTAAATCCTTAACTCCTTACCTTCATCCTGGTTTATTAACACAAGACCCTAATTTAAGAGATTTACTGCTTGCAATTACCAGGATGGTGTTCGGCCATCTGCTAGTTACTGAGGTAAGGTAAATATTTCCACTGACCCAATGAGACACCGCCAAGGCAGGCAGATGATAGGTGCCAAGCTTCATTTCTTGTGTAAATTAAGCTTAAATCCTCCTCTTTTATCCCATAGCCCAGGTGTTATCCTTAGTTCTAAAGATGCCACTCTTTAGCAATTGACTCAGAGTCAAAGTGCTTTTACAGATCAAATGCTACATGTTGCCTAGCAACTGAGAAAACTTCCCCCACCCTGCCAGAAAATGGCGCCATGGGGATAGCTGAGCCAATAGTGGAGCCAAAGGGAAAAAAGCCAGTTTTATTTTACTCATGACTTATACTGACATATAGACTCCTAATCTTTTACTTAGCCACTTCTAAGAATATAGTCTGAGCACATAAAATTCCTCTTTAGAATCCCTAATTGATTTTAGCCCTTAGTTGACTCTACCAGAGAACTTCCAATAGTCACTCCCGCTTTGGGTTGTAAATGAAAGCTGACAATTACTGCTCTATGTGTGGATCTTATCACCTCTCTCTCTATGACCCTGAAAACTTAAAGCCTCGCATTGCATTGCCAAAGAATTACTGCTTGTAAGTGTATATAAACCAGTACCCCCATGACACTTGTAGAAATGACTTAGAAGAATAAACAGAATGGACTGGAAGAGCTCAGTGTGCATAGATTCATTTGATATGAGATTAGATCCCCGCCACTTATAGTCTTCCCCCAGACTCTGGGAAGAAAACCCCACAGGGCCCGTACCCAGGGGAGTGGGGAGGCACTCAATAAAAATACTTGTCATCTGGTGCTGAAAACTGGGAAGAACTGAGTCTTTCCCAAGCCCACATGGCGTAGGAAGCCCTCTCACTCTCCCTTCCACCCTGCCTCCACCGCACTGGATAAACCTTGGCTCAGGAGGTCACACATTTCCAATCCAAAAGCCAATAAGGGATCCAGGAGCCCTTCCAAGTCTTTGACCTCTTCTGGGCCAAAGACTTCTGGATTCCATGCCAAGGCTGCTGCAGCACCAGGTAACTGTGGCCTATTTCTGGAGCAGGGACAATCCCTGCCCCTTGGGGTTCTTTGGGAGATGTTCTGCACAGAGGCAATCCCACAAACCGCTCCTGGCTGTAGGTTTGTAGAGCCAGACACGGTTCTATAGCCTCTAGTCTCTGGCTAAAGGCTTGTGAATGGTTACTTGTGGGTCCAAGTTCGATCCTCAGACACCTTGGGGTGTCTCTTACAAAATTTATACAAATTGGGGGTGTCTCACAACATACATTGGTTTGAGCTCCCCCATCCAGGGTTACAAGCTTTGCATTCTGGCCCCTTCCCTGTTCTTTGTTTCTCTGTCTCTCCCCCTCCCCCTCTTCCCTGCTCACCTGCCTCCCTGCTTCTCATGCCCTCACCTTAAGATGACCTTTCACCAGTCACTCTCCCAGTCTTCCGGATGCACTGACTCTGCTGTTCCTGCTGTTTGCTCTTAGTGGCACACTTTGGCAGGGATCCGTGAAGGGTGCCCACTTTAACTTTGCTCACCAGGCTTCCCTGGCGTTAGCTCTGGCCATGCTGAGATTCTTCCTACAATAGATCCATTCTCTCTGTTCCTGACTGCTCTCCCATCCTAAATTGTGTAAATGCCTCATTCTTCGGTTTGTTACAATGCGTAAATGAAAGCTGGAGACACCAGCTGCTCCTTGCCCAGTACATGGCTGTCTGCTCCCCTCCCCCAACTGTGGTGATATTTTATCTGTGTCCCCCAATAAAATTTATCTGAGTATCAGAGGGAAAAGGTCAGCTATTATTAGTAAAAATAAAAGTCATGCAGTGTTAGCACACGCCCTTAATCCATCTGGATCTCTGTGAGTTCAAGGCCACACTAGGAAACAGAGCCAAGCGTGGTGACACATGACTTTATTCCCAGCACAACCATAGAGCTCTGGAGGTCTGTGCAGACAGACAGGAAGTGATGTAGCTTGGTGGAGAGAGGAAATGAGTTAGCAGAATAAAAAGGCATAAAAAGCCTGCTTAGACAGGAAGTTGCTCTGTTTGGAAGCTGTGGTGTTGGTGAGGTGAGGTTAGCTGGTAGCTGTTTCTATTACTCTGATCTCTGTCAGATTTTCACCCCTATTTCTGGCTCCGTGTTTTTATTTAATAAGAACATTTAGAAATTCGTCTACACCCAACATCCTGGGAGACCCACAGCTTAAGCTGCAGCCAGCTGTATTCTCCAAGGCAGTTAGCCACAACAGCAACGGCTGACACATGGAACACGTACATTCAGGCATCCATGATCAGTCAGAAACAAGCATGCAGTGGCCACACATTTACACATCCAACTGAGTCTGAAACAAACATACAGGCACAGATCCATCCGTACACACAGGATAGAATGGACTTTTTAAACAGAAAGACAGACAAAACTTCTCATGGGAAACCTTGTCAGATGACCAACTTAAAAGTCATCTGGTGACTAGGAGTGGAACGAGCGAGGGCCGAGGCACCTGAGCTATGCGTTACTGGGGAATGAGAGTCGAGGGTGGATTTTTTAAGGACCTGAGTTGCGTTTAGATTTACTGTTGACACCAAATAAGAGCACACATCTGGTTTTAGAAGGTCAAGAAAGAAAAGCTCATTGCTCAGCCCTAACCAGGGCATCTGTATCAACTCCAACATAGCATAGAGAGTATCCTGGGAGAGAGGAGGAGAGAATGAAAGAGCTGAAAGGTGAGGAGGACTGCTGCAAAATGCTGTCTTCTGGTCATGACATGTCCATTGCATTCATGACCTCACTG
>LZPO01008064.1:62096-80564 GCA_001675575.1 Neotoma lepida
TTCCTGGAACTCACTCAGTAGCCCAGGCTGGCCTCGAACTCACAGAGATCCGCCTGCCTCTGCCTCCCGAGTGCTGGGATTAAAGGCGTGCACCACCACCGCCCGGCGGTTTTTGTTTTTTGAGATAGGGTTTCTCTGTGTGTAGCTCTGGCTGTCCTGGAACTCACTTTGTAGTCCAGGCTGGCCTTAAACTCACAGAGATCCACCTGCCTCTGCCTCCCAAGTGCTGGGATAAAAGGCGTGTGCTACTGCCACCTGTCTCACTGAATTTTTTTAGTCTAGTAAGGGAGCTGGAGAAGTGACTCAGCAGGTAAGAGCACTTGTTCTTGCAGAGGACCCAGGTTTGATTCCTAGCACTCACATGGTGGTTCACAACCATGTACAACTACAGTTTTAAGGGATCCAATGCCCTCTTCTGACTTCCATGGGCACCAGGCATGCACATGCACACAAACAAACATACATGTGAGCAAAATACCCACACACATTGTCTTAGTCACTGTTCTGTTGCTGTGAAGAGACACCATGACCAAAGCAGCTCTTATAAAAGAAAGCATTTAATTGCAGTGGCAGCTTACAGTTTCAGAGGGTTAGTCCATTATCATCATGGTGGAGAGCATGGTGGCATCCAGGCAGGCACTGGTGCAGGAGCNGAGAGCCTCATCCTGATCTAGGCAGAGATAGAGTCTGGGCCTGATGTGGGCTTTTGAAATCAAAGCCCACCCCCAGTGACACACTGGCCATAACTCCTAATCCTCCTAATCCTTTCAAATAGTGCCACTCCCTAGTGACTAAGCATTCAAATATATGAGCCTATGGGGGCCATTCTTATTCAAAACACCAGACACATAAAATGAAAAATATATTTTTTAAAAAACAGATTTTTACTAATATCTTACAATAAAAAGAAAAATGTTATGGTCATTTTCATAGTTACTGAAATGATAAAATTCAACTCTCTTCCTCATAAAGAGGTCCAGTGAGTTAGTAATAAGTTTTTAATCCCTTCAACCAGGGTTGAGGTGTTAAGGTGTGTTTTTTCTGTATTGGGGATCGGATCCAGTGCACTCTTCATCCAGCATTAAGGCGTGTTTTTTCTGTATTGGGGATCAGACCCAGTCAACAAGCTTTCTATCACTGAGCTGTTACAGTTCCTGATTTTTTTTTTATATAATTTATTTTTATTTACTGTTCATTGGTGTTTTGTCTGCATGTATGTCTGTATGGGGGTGTCAGGTATCCTGGAACTGGAGTTACAGACAGGTGTGAGCTGCCATGTGGGTGCTGGGAATTGAACCAGGGTCCTCTAGTGGTTCAGTGACCTCAGAGTCAGCCAGTGCTCTTAACCTCTGAGCCATCTCTTCAGCCCACAGTTCCTTAAAGAAAAAAAAAAAATCTTGTGTATCCAAGGGTGGCCTAGAACTTGTGATTCTCCTTCCTCTATCTCCTAAGTGCTGGGATTACAGGCATGTTCCCCCACACCCTGTTTATATGTGCTGGAGGTTAAACCCATATGGACTTTGTTCATGTTAGGCAGGCATTCTACCAACTGACCTTTATCAACCCTTAAAATGCTTCTTTAATGGAAGACATCCCCATTAAAATTGAGACCACAATGAAAAATCCCACTAGCACTGCTACTATTTAGCATTTTGTCTCAGGTTCTAGTTACCACAGGTAAATGAGTAAGAAATGGGATGCATTAAGATTTGAGAGAAAACTCGGTTGATGTATGATAGACTTGTGTAGCTGGAAACCCATACGGCGTGTCTGAACACAGAGCATTCCCTAAGGTAATGGGCTGTCAAGTTGACAAACAGAAAGCAGTTTTCACCTATGCAGGCAGACAATGGAAACCTCACTAAAACAGTAACATGAAAGATTAAATACCTAGGAATAAACTTCTGGTATGTGAAAAATTTGAAAAGGTAAAAAAGATTTGAATTAAGAGAAAGAAATGTTTTTTTAAACTATAAAGACTTAACGTCATCAAAAGGCATATCTCCTGGAACTGATTGATTTCCTACGTGCTAGATTATAGGCACGCCCCACCATGCCAGGTTGAGATAGNTGGGGCAGCAAACCCAGGACATTGAGAATGTCAATGCCATCAACCAAGCTATAACCTCAGTCCCTTAACTTAAACTTACTCAGGAGTTGGTGGTAAAAAACAAAAACTGATGGTAATTTCTTAAAATTGAAAACAAAATAGAAACCTGACATTTATTATACCTATTAAATAAGTTTTATACAGCAGTAAGATAAGANAATGGAATTAAGAGGAATAGATGTTAGAAAAGGAGGAAAACAAAGTATGATTTATGCTTTAAAAATCTAAACAGATCCACTAGGTACATTTTTTTTTGCTTTTTTGCAGGGGAGGGGTGGTTTTGTGTTTGTTTTAGAGACAGGCTCTTACTGTGTAGCCCTGGTTAACCTGGTAATATATAGATCAGGCTGGCCACAAATTTGAAGATTCATTTGCCTTTGCCTTCAAGTGCTGGGATTAAAATGTGAGCCACTGTGCCCAGGTCCACCTTATTTTTTTGAGGCAGAGTTTCTCATTAAACCTAGAGCTTACCACTCATGCTTGACTGGCTGGCCAGTGAGCATCGTTTCTGCCTCCCACCTCTATGACGGTGCTTACCACCATGCTTGGCTTTCCATAGGTGCTGAAATTTAAATTCAGGTCCTCATGCTTACCTGCCAAACACTGAACCCACTGAGCCATCTCCCTAGGCCAAGACTTTATTGTGAAGTGTAAGCTAAATACAGAAAAGCCTATATATTATAAAAACTAAAGTTTTCACAAAATGTATGTATTTATTTAACTACCGTTCAAAATTTCTGTACTGAGCACCTCTGGAATTATCTAGCNTCCCAATCTGGTCATTACTCTTGTTGAGGAAAAACACTGTTGACTTTTAATGCAATAATTTTATTGTGTCTATGATAGAAATCTCTTTCGTTGGCCAAATACATGTGTGAATGTGCTATGCCCATTTGAATTGTTTCTAGCTTTTCCTCAAATAGAATATTGTAGTATTGCCTAGTGCTGCAGCCATGCAGTATGTAGTACAAGTCTGGAAGCAGTTCGTCTTACAATTACCTTATTACTGGACTTCTAGTGGTTATGAGTGGTTCCTTCAACTCCTAGTACTTAGGTAGTTCTCATAGAGCTTATCTGTCATTTGTTCCTGTTGCAGAACAACAGGAAATCTTTCAGTGCAATCCCACTCATTTTTTTTAGAAATAAAGAGGCTTNTGTTCTTGTCCTGTGGGGGTAGGAAGATATATTAGTCATTATCCCATGCTCAGTAAGAATTGAAAAAGAGTGATTATCTGCTAGTCCTCAGATTTCTGACTTTAAGAATGTGTTTGTTTATTTTATTTTACTGCTTTGTTTTGTTATTTATTTGCATACTCTTCATTATTATGTAGCCCTGGCTGGCCTGGAACTTGTTATGTAGAGCAGACTGGCCTCAAATTCATAGGTCTCCCTGCCTCTCTGTTCCAAATGCTAGCATTAAAGGCTAGTGTCTCCATATCCAGCCACTTTTATTGTTTTTTGGTTTTTCAAGACAAGGTCTTACTGTCTGACCCTGATTGGGTAGACCTCACTATATACCAGGCTGGACTTGAACTTAACAGCGTTCCTCTTGCCTGTGTGGGATGACAGGCATCCATCATTATGGCTCATCAAGGTTGTTGTTTCATAAGAAACCTGGCTTTTCCTGGCCAGTGTTGTCATAACTCAGTAGGGTAATGTTCTCTATTTCAGCAGGCAGTGAGAATAATCTCAGGGATGAAGATCGTCAAAAACAAGATTGTAGAGAGAAAGCTTCAGATATTGATGCAATGAGCTGTTCCTGGGTTTCTGAGCACCCTCCAGCATGCCAAGAAGAAAGAATAAACACACCCATTCCACAGCAGAGGAAACTGAGAAGCCTTCTAGTTACAATTGAAAATAATGTTCCCCTCGAAGATCTCTCGAAATATGTGGACATTACTATTACTTCACTTTCTCAAGATGAGAAAACAAAGACATTGTACACATGTCCTGTGTGGGAAGCAGTTTCATGAAAGATCTTAGCTTANTTCCCACCAGAGGATTCACACTGGTGAGAAGCTCTATGACTAGCCATTGTGGGAAAGGATTCAATCATAAAACAACCTTAATAAGCACAGGTGAATCCATACAGGGGAGAAACCCTGTTCCTGTTCTCAGTGTGGGAAAAACTTTCACCAGAGTTGCCATGAAGGATTTCATGTAAGGGAGAAAATATATAAGTGTCTAGAATTCTTCCCCCAAAGTGAAGAATTTGTGCTTTATCTGCAGAGTCATGAGGCTGAGAGACCATACAGTTGTTAAAAAAAAATGGGAGAAGATTTGGTTGGTTGTCAATCCATATCTGGCACAAGAGAACTCACTCAGCTTCTAAGACCCAGGAGCAGAAATGAGACCAGGAAAGGTCCTGTCTCTGTCTGAAAAGTTTCACAAATAGTTATGAATCCCAAATATTTTGAGATTAAAGAACACTCCTAAATGAATGGGTCAAAGGGGGGGAAATGTCATGTAAAACATTGCAAAAAAATGCAAATAAAATTTAGTGTGCTAAAATGTGCAAGATAAAGCAAGAGTGGCAACAGGGATGTCTCTGCCCTGTAATGCACATCTGAGCAGAGAGATCTGGAAGGAATGACTTTTTGCTTTCCATTTCTATAACAAGACCTGAGAAAATTGAAAGAGAGAAGGTTTATTTTGACTCTGTGTCTGAGTTTTCAGTCCATGCTTGCTTAACCCTGTTGCTTTGGATTTATGGAAGCTCCCTNTATCAAGAAGGGCATGTGGGGTGAAGCANGTCTNTTTACTGCATAGGATCCTGCAAGCAAAAGACGACACAGGAGGGGTTAGAAGTCCTATGTGGCTGGGCAGTGGTGTCACAAGCCTTTAATCCCAGCACTCAGGAGGCAGAGGCAGGTGGATCTCTGAGAGTTTGAGGAGGCTAGTCTGGTCTACTGATCAAGTTCCAGGACAGGTTCCAAAGCTACACAGAGAAACCCTGTCTTGAAAAACCAAAAAAAAAAAAAAAAGAAAAAGAAAAAGAAAAGGAAGTCCTATGTCCCCTTAAGCATCTGCTTGTGACCTGATGTCTTTGCACTAAGCCTTACCCCCAAAGATNCATTACTTCCCAATAGCAACCAGACTTGTAACACATAAACCTGAAACACATGTATCAGAAATCACTGANGAAGCATTACTGCTAATCCTGTCAACATTAAAAGAATGATAAAAGGGAGCTGGAGAGATGGCCCAAGGATGAAAAGAATGGCTGTTACTTCAGAGTTACACCTGTAACTCCAGTTCCAGAGGACCCAGTGTGGTTCTCAGTACCCACATATCAGCTAATGCCTGTAACTCCAGTTCCAGAGGACCCAAGGCCCTCGCCTGTTCTCCTTAGGAACTGCACACACATAATACACAGACGTACATACAGGCAAAACATCCATATACATAAATAAAAATCTCAAAGTTTAAAAGAGTGATAAAGGAAACTTATGAACATACTTGCTCACAACTTGGAAAATTCAGACGAAACAGACCAGTTCTTTTAAAGGCAGAGTCTACATATCAAACCTTACATAGGAAGAAATAGTATGAATAGCTGTAATCACCTTGCTGGGTCGAGTCTTCTTGTCAGATGTGCTTATATCAAAGACTATTGTGAGAAAGGATGCTTAGTGCTGTCACCCAGGAGCTGGGGGGCCACGGTTTGGAGTTTTCCCAGTGAACATAAAGAATTTCACAGGACAGCTGGTTATTCTGGAATAACCACTGAGAACATTAAGGACATTGTCCTGTACCAAACATGGTATCGTATGTCTTTAATCCCAGCACTCGGGAGGCAGAGGCAGGGGGATCTCTGTGAGTTCGAGGCCAGCCTGGTCTACAGAGTGAGTTCAAGGACAGCCAGGGCTACACAGAGAAATCCTATCTCAAACAAAAACAACAAATATATATATATATATAGTCTTAACCATAAGATGACCCACACCCTGTGCTCCAAGATGATTGACATGAATGGCTAGTGCTTCTTGGCCAGAGCTCAAGCTTTATCTGCTCCTTTCTTCTAGATGAAATACACTGAGAGAGCCAGTCACAAGCATCCTGATAACAGCATCCCATCTGAAGTGACAGTCAGTCCCCAATTCTTTTCCAACATCACCCAAAGAAAACTCAGCTTATCATAATTTCTTTTTAGCAGCTTCCAACTGAGACATCTCACTGTTCCCTAAGTGTGTGCATTCTCTCCTCGTGTAATCAGGACTAAAGTGTAAGTGTGTTTGTGGCACACTTTGTCAGGAGGGCACTCACAATTGGAATAAAGTGATTTGATTGGAACATTTTTATTGGACTGGAGAGATAGCTCAGCCATCACTTGCTGCTCTAGAGGNCCCAAATTTGGTCTCCAGGAACCACGTCAGGCAGTTCACATACACCTATAACCCTCTTCTGTCTCCTTGGACACACACACATTTTAAATGTTAAAAAAAAACTATATTTATTTTGACATGACTAGGAATCAAACCTGGGCCTAGTACATGCTAGGTAAGCACACTACAACTGAGCTGCATCCCAAGCCACTTTCCACCTTTTACCTATTCAGTCTACAACAGGGATTTTGTTCTCCCAACAAAAATAGTAGGTGCTTTCCTAACAAAACAAAAATATTAAGTTTCACACAGTAAAATAAAAATGGTTTTCTTGGAAATTACTTCTTTATATGATTTTCTTAGCCTTGCTGAGTAGATGAAAATTTCATGGTAATCACTTTCCTTAAAGCCCCTTTCATGTCCTTGTTCCTCAGGCTGTAGATGAAAGGGTTCAGCATGGGGGTCACCACTGTGTACATCACAGCAGATGCTGTATCCTTCCCAGCTGCGTGAGAGGAGGAGGGGTTGAAATACAGGGAGATGATGGTNCCATAGAAGAGACAGACCACAGCCAGGTGGGAGCTGCAGGTGGAGAAGGCTTTCCATCTTCCCCTTAGGGATGAGACTCTCAGGATAGCACAAGCAATAAGGATGTAAGACACAAGGATACAAACAAATGGGGCTATCATTATCAGCCCTGCGACAAAAAGAATCATCAACTCATTGAGGTGTGTGTCTGAGCAGGAGAGTTTCAGGAGGGGGGTCACGTCACAGAAGAAGTGGGGGATGATGTTATCTGCACAGAATGAGAGTCTAGCCATGAGGAGAGTGTGCAACAGAGCGTTCAGGCTGGCTACCACCCATGATCCGGCCACCATCAGGACACAGAGCTTATGGGTCATCTTTTTTGTGTAGTGTAATGGGTGGCATATGGCCACATACCTGTCATAGGCCATCACAGCCAGCAGGAAATTGTCCATGACAGCAAACACACAGAGAAAATAAATTTGCATGAGACACCCAGAGAAGGAAATGGCCTGACTCCCGAGTATGTGGCTGGCCAGCACCTTGGGGACAGTGGTGGAGGAGAAGCAGACATCCACAAAGGACAGGTTGCTGAGGAAGAAGTACATGGGGGTGTGCAGGCGGGAATCTGTGCCGATGGCCAGGATGATGAGCACGTTTCCCAGGACGGTGGCCAGGTACATGATGAGGAAGAGCAGGAAGAGGAGTTGCTGCTGCTGGGGCTGCCTGGAGAGTCCCAGGAGGAGGAACTCNGAGACGCTTGACTGGTTGCTGCCTCTCATAGGTCTGAATCCAGCTACAGAGAATGGAGACAGAGGTCAGAATGCAGTCTTCAGGCTAGGATGTTACAACCAGGTTTATATTAAGCCTGCATTAAAGTTTCTGAATTAAGATCCACTCCTATTTTCCACATACTCAATTTACAAATCCCAATTTTACGTGGTGCTGGTTTCCCAGGCTCATCCTTATAGTTCTATTGAATATAACATGAAAGCATTCATGACCTGACGGCCGGTTCTGCCCTCGGGCTGGGGAGGAGTCCCTGAGCGGCGCTGGAGCTGAAGCCACTTTCACACCCTCCTCACCCTCCCCACCGACATCATGCTCCAGTTCTTGCTTGGATTTACTTTGGGCAACATGGTTGGAATGTATCTGGCTTATAAGTATGACATGCCAATCCTGTCAAAAAAACTTGAAGAGATTAAAAAGGACCTGGAAGCCAAGAAGAAACCCCCTGGTTCTTGATGCCTGCCCGGCACTGCACTCTGGACCCACCAGCTCCCTCCTGAGGGGCCTGCCTCCTTCANAGCCTCATCCCAAAGCTGTGTTCCTCTTCAGCCTCAGACCCTGCCTGTAGCCTCAGAGCCAACATGGGGCCTGAAGTCAGGTTTCCTTACGTTTCCAGCAGCTTCCCTTCCTCCCATAACTTCTGTCCAGCTGCATCCAAGTCCTAAGACTGGAATTACGGTGCTNGGTTAGCAAACACATCCTTTCTTAGTACTTGCTCACCTGTCTTCTGGGAGTTCTACACCCATTGTCAAGAGAAAACAAATGAATGGGTTTGGATAGCTATTTCACTGTCTAGCGGTTATAACAGGAGCTTGTTAGACATTTGTTACTAAAATTTGTTGTCAAAGTAATTAAAATCAGTACCTTCAAGCAAAAAAAAAAAAAAGCATTCACATGCACCATCCTTCCCTGCAATCATGTGGACCTCTAGTAACACTCCCAGTCTCCCTTCTGCCCCTTAGCAACTCCAAGAAAAAGAAAAGCTGCCAGTTATTGTACTGATCTTAAGCTCCAACTGATGGGAATGTGACTCTTGCTCCCATTATGTGAGAGTGAGCAGCACTTGTTATAGAAGAAACAGTCATCTCTACTGAAAATACCTGGACAGGCAAGTTTACTATTTCCACTGTGGAGTTGCTGGGCAATAGTGTTCTTTATTCAAAGGATTGGAAAGTCTCAGAAATATAAGAAGGTTCTGAGAAAGTGAAGNGTGGATGATCNCTCTTAGCCCTCTGTGTCGGAAGGAGGTTTGGGAGAATTAGACAGGTATTTCCTTCAGCATCTCATCCCACTGGGTACAGGCTCCCTAAGCATCTCATTAAAGACCAGCNGAAAGTAGTTGTGTCACCTAGCTCCTGGTCCCTGTTGACCAAGAATGATGGAGTATATCATCTAAGCTCAGTTAGAATTTGGGAATGAAGCAATCAGGATGGAGACAAATCCCAGAGAAAACTCCCTGAGAGCTTCATCAACTTAGTTATCTAAACTGGTAGATTTGAAGAATTGGTCCAGATTCTTCTTACTTTTGGCACAGAAACTGGCAGTATTGCACTACTGGAGTGAATGTCCTCTTACCACATAGGGTTTACCGTACATTTGCTGATAGGAAGCCTTGGGAGTACAGAAGGGAGTAACTGGCATTCTAGGGTCAAGTTTGATCCTGTAAAATATTTGGTGCAAAGTACAATGAGGGAAGAGCAAGATGGAAGAATGTGTAGTCAGCCATGACTAAAGTAGGCTTTCTTTGGGATGTCTTCCCAGCCCATAGTGAGTTGTCCATTTCTGAAAACCTATAGATTCTTCAATAGCTTCATTTTTATTCCCCACCCCTTCCCTAGACAGGATTCATGATAGGACTTAGAAATCTAACATGAGGACAGAGAATGGGTAGGCCATCCTCAATGTGACTTGTCACATCCATGTACATGTGGTGATATATTGTATACCCCAATATATTGTGTACCCTAATAAATTTTTGGGGATCAGAGGACAGAGCCAGCCACTAGATTAGACATAGAGGCAAGAGAGTGGTGGCACACACCCTTAATCCTATCACTTGGGAGTTCAAAGCTACACTGGAAACAGAGCCAGGCATGGTGGCACATGCCTTTAATCCCAGCACTTGAGATCTCATGCCTTTGCTACCAAGTATTTGGGAAGCACACACCTTTAACCCTAGCACTAGGAAGGAAGTAAGATGGAAGGGCAAAGAAACGTATATAAGGTGTGAGTAAACAGGAAGTCTTGCTCTGGAGGCTGAGGAGTTGGTAACGTCAGGTTGGCTGTGGCTTGTTCTGTTACTCTGATCTTTCAGCTTTTACCCCAATATCTGGCTCTGGGTTTTTTTTTTTAATTAATAAGACCTTTTAGCAATTTGTGTTACATTCTGGTGACCCAATGTTTGTGGCATGAATTCATGAAAAAGCTACTTGCCCATGGCCTAGCAGGCCCCTGGCTCAGGCCCAAGCTGCATGTGGCCGAAGTCTCCACCCCACCTGGGCTGTAGTCTCTTTGACTTCTTCTCTCTTGGTGGGTTGTGGGCTCTCCCTGGATCCCCATCTTGGGCTGCTGCCAAACTAGGTAGCTGCCTCGAAACCTGTTCAGGCTTCTACTGTTCTGCAGAGAAACAATCAGCCTCACATCTGAATTGTCATTGTTGGCAAATTTGGTGAGTCAATTAAGATATCTTAAAGGGAGAAATTAGTTAAAAGAGAATGTTTTCCCACATTAAAAAATAGGAAACATTTTTACAATGGAGGAAATTTGGTCTCTGATAACACATTAGGCAGTCTGAAATGGAACATTTAAATGAGAGGATAATTAATGTTGATGGGATTTACATAATGTCATTTATGAATATTATTTGTTTGATCATTTTTGTTTTATCATTAAAAAGGTTGGTTAATATGAGTGCTAAGTTAAAAGTTTTAGAAAAACTTATTAAAACAGATCATAGAGATAATCAGACCCAGACAGAGGAGTTTAAAGGTNAACCAATCTCAGCATTACATTATACGATTACAGACAAACAGCCTAAGGCTTTCAAACAGCCAATCTTAATCTATCCGTAACCTTACAGGAACTGCCAAATGCTCAAGGCTGTGTATGAGCTGACTGGACTCCTGTGCAAATGTTAGATTTGAGGAGATTCAAGGAAGCTATAGTCTCATATGGTATGCATTCTCCATTTGTAAAGCAGATGTTAAACTCATGGTAAACTTGTAATAGAATTATCCTTCAAGACTGTAAACATTTGGTTACAGCGGTCTTAGAGGCTGATCCCCAGTTACAATGGAGAACCTGGTGGAAAGAGGAGGCTAANACAATTGAACAATGATGTAGGGCTAGAGGTGTGGAAATTTCCCAAGATCAACTTCTTGGAGAAGGCAATTATGCTGATATACAAAGACAATCTTTATATGATGACCACATCCTAATTTTATGCTGAATGGCAGCATTGAATGCTTGGGACAGAATTGAAGAAGTAGGAAAGAAAATTGTGTCATTTACAAAAGCTATACAAGGCCCAAAAGAAACCTTCATGGATTTCTTACAAAGATTGTCTTCAGCAGTAAATTGAATGATACTAAATTCAGAAGCTAGACAGATAATAATTGAATCTCTGGCTTTTGAAAATGCTAATACACAATGCAAAAGGATAATTAGGCTGTTAAAAGCAAGATCAGCACCATTGGAAGGATGGATCTGAGATACATTGAATACTGAATCTCATGACCATGATGATACTTGGATAGAGAGGTGATTTCCAGAGGTTTCAGGAAAAATAGTAATGTCAGATGTTTCAAATGTGGTAAACAACGTCACCAAAAAAGGGTCTGTAAACAGGGTGTTCCTAGAAACAATGTTTTTTCAAGGAACAATGACAACAGAATGCCCCTCCCTTCTGGATTATGTAGAAGGTGTGGTAAAGGCAAACACTGGACTAATGAATGTAGATCAACAAGGGACAGTCAAGGTAATCCTTTGCCTTTGCGAAATGCCTTGGGGGGTCCTCTCGCAGGTCCCCATGTCAAATTCGGTTCAGTCATTTCCTGCCATTATAGAGGAAACTCCTTCCCAGAGCAATTAAAGAACCTAATGCCTATTGTAAAAAAACATACTGCTCTGGATGATGGAACAGCTATAAAATAAAACAAAAATTTAAGGAGAAATTATAAATCAAAATTGATGAAGATTAGATTTGGAAACTCCCCAAAGTTAGGGCTGGGGAAGGGTTTTGTTTTTGTCATTTCGGGAGAATAAAAACAACCATCTTGAAGAATTTAAAGACATTTGGACAAATAAGCATCCAAAGAAGAAGAAAGAACTAACTACCCAGAAAAAATTACCAAGAAAAGGAATAATCTGATCTAATGTGATCTCTGAAGTCTCCAAAAAGATGCTGGGACCCCACAATAATGATTCCATCAGGATGATGATAATACCACTAAGNTGACAAACACCACCCACAGATCGGCTTTGAACTACAAACTGCTCAGGACAATTTCAAGATGGCTAGCTGAGATGATCCAGCCTCATAGACTACTTGAGCAAGGACTTGAGACAAGCCCTGCACTTTCCCATTATGCAGAGATTGGACAACAAATNATACAGCTAACTCTCCCAGGACTTGACAATTAACCCNAAAATTTTCTTTTTAGGATTCCCTAAAGATGCCATCACCCCCAGACAGCAGGAAGTAGTTTTAAGAACATGATGCCTACATTCCCAAAAGATGGGGCAGGTGGTTTTGGTCTTTCAATGGGTTTATGGATAATTGTCATTGTTTAGGATGGTTGGTTACAAGTTGTTAATTGATAATGGTCAGGAAAAAAAGCTAAACAAAGGGAATTAGATTCAGGGTTCTTGTTTTTTTTAAAAAAAGAGGATATAGATAAGAGGTAGATTATTGAATCTATTCTGAAAAAAACATACAGAAATGATAGAATAAAGGGTAGATTATTGAATCTACTCTGAAAAGAAAAAAGAGAGAATATGGATATGATAAGATAAAATGGTAGATTATTGAATCTANTTTTAAAAAGCAACTACTGGTTTTAAATATTTTACATTGGATTGGATTTTNGTACANTGTATACAAATTANGNATATTGATACAAATTTGAGATTGATTTTGTTAGAAAATACTGTACATATATTTCTAATCTTGTTCAAGTTATTATACTATACAGATCATTTAACAATGTAATGCAAATTGCTAGTCCTTGAAAGTTATTATCAACTAATTAGGATATAAGAAATGCAAGTTAGTAGTTAGTTATTACAATTGTAGTCATATTAGGTATGTTTTCAAGGTCAAGCAGAAATATATTTTAGGCAGGTCATCTTCAAACACTTCAGAGATCTACAGAATATGGCATATAAGGTATTTTAATAACATAGATTTTTTTTCTTTTTATGACAATGAGCCATGTCTGCTACTGGCAACACCAATGTACTTCAGAGAAGATGATGGGCATCGAAGAAACTGCATATGGANTTAACTTTCATTGTGGCAAAAGTTAGCCACTGGGCTAGAAAGTGCCCTTGTATATACTGCTGACAGTATGCTATCCAAAATGGACAAGCAAGACACAAAAGAAAGGACTGCTGATCCTTGCCTAGACAAGGTAGGAAGGCTCTTTAGAAAATCCTGCTTCACAGATGANTCTGTCAGATATGCTAGGCCTGTAGGNTGAAGATGGATATCCTAACTTTGCAGAGAAACCTCAGGTGACTGTCCAGGCAGCCAGCTGTTTCTGTCATTCCTCACAATTTTTTGGAAGTCACTTGTTTGCACTTCCTCCTTACTCAATTAATATTATTTCCTTCTCAGGTCTCTGAGGGAGATAAAGATTAGATAGTTATAGTTTTCCTTGTGAACAAATTCAGTGAAGAAATTCACTAAAGAGGTATAAAGTGTATAAATTTGAAAGACATCAAAAAATAGTTTTCGGTTGGTAATACAAGTTAGGGGAGAATGTGAATTAGGTACAACATCTTGGACTCACCAAAATAGGCTAAATAATGGAGTTTTTTGTTTGAATTTGTCAAATGTTAATGGACTAGACATTGTTAATGTAATTCTGGAATGTATACATTGCATATAGTTATTGTACTTATTGTATATAGTTTTTCTTATATTAGTTATAACCTTCTTTTATTATTTTAGACAAAGAGGGGAAATGTGGTGATATATTGTGTACCCCAATATATTGTGTACCCTAATAAATTTATCTGGGGATCAGAGGACAGAGCCAGCCACTAGATTAGACANAGAAGCAAGAGAGTGGTAGTACACACTCTTAATCCTATCAGTCGGGAGGCAGAGATCCATCTGGATCTCTGTGAGTTTAAGAGCCAAGTGTGGTGGCACATGCCTTTAATCCCAGCTAGGAAGGAAGTAAGATGGCAGAGCAAAGAAAGGTATATAATGTGTGAGTAAACAGGAAGTCTTGCTCTGGAGGCTGAGGAGTTGGTAAGGTGAGGTTGGTTGTGGCTTGTTCTGTTTCTCTGATCTTTCAGCTTTCACCCCAATATCTGGCTCTGGGGTTTTTTTTTAATTAATAAGACCTTTAAAGATTCATGTTATATGTACATCTAGAAGCCTACAGCTTTTTCCTGCTTGATTCACAGATGAACAAGCAGAAGTCTAGAGATGACAAAAAAAAATGTAAACACAGAGAGGAGTGGAAGGAAGCTGGAGGAAGTCCTACTGGCTATCGAGTTTAGGATTCCAGGTACTTCTAATGACCAGATAGATGAGGCTTTCACTCTCATTCAGTGTCCAACAGTAAAAGCCACATCTTTCTTAGCTCAGCTGGAAAGGAGTTTGGAAAAATGATAGCATGTGGTGGTTTAACTCTTCTTATCCAGACACGCTGAAGTCTGAAGCAAGAAGATTACTGCCATGTTCTGGGCTAGCTTGATCTATTCTACCAAGACCCTGTCTCATAAAAACAAAAACAGAATAAAGAAAAACAAGCATTAGATGCTAGAGAGATGACTCAGTGGTTTAAAGGACTTCCTAGCACCCACATGGTGTTTCTCAACCATCCATAACTCCAGTTTCAGCTAATCTGAGACCCGACACCCTCTACTAATCTCCTTGGGAATGCATGTGGTGCACATGCACACATATGCAGGCAAACACTCACATATAAAATAAATCTTTTTAAAAAACAAAGTAAAGTGATAATCGCTATGTAATCTGGGCTTCATAGTCATGTCACACATACAAATATAATAAGATAAAATAGAAGAGCAAAGTTCAAGGGCATAGATGAAATGCTGTCGGCTGTTAGTTAATTCTCNCATCTTTGTACTTTGAACACCTATGCTGTCTGTTCATAAGAATATATGTTTGAAATTCTCTACAATTAAGTTTTTAGTTAAAAATCAGTGCTTTTGCTGGCCATGGTGGCATATGCCTTTAATCCCAGCACTTGGAAAACAGAAGCAAGTGGATTCCTGTGAGTTTGAAGCCAGTCTAGACTGCACAGTGAGACCCTGTCTCAAAAAACAAAAAACCATTACTTCTGCAAGCTTGGAAGATGGCTCAGTAGGTAAAGTGCTTGCTCTATAGGCTTAAAGACCACAGTTCAGATTCTCAGCACCCACATATAAACCAAATGAGTGTGGTAGCCAGCCTGTGACCTTAGTGCAAGAGGCAGNGATGAGACCTCCAGGGGAAGCTGGCTAGGTAAACTCNCTGAGTCAGCAAGCTCTGGGTTCAGTGAGAGAGCCTGCCTCAATATAGAATGTGGAGAGAGATTGCAGAAGATACCTGGCTTCAACCTCTGACTTCTACATGCTTGTGCACACATATACACTGCACATGTGTACACATACAGGAGCATGCATGCAGACATGATTGCATACATGTCTGCATACACACACACACACACACACAAACACACACACACATACACATAGTTTTATTCGATGATTAGTAAAGTTTAAAAAACATAAAAATTTCAGAACTGCTGAGGATATAGTGAAAGATAGCATCATGACCTGCTCAAAAATAATTGAAGGGGCTGACTGGANTGGTACAATACCTGCTTGTACATGTCTAAGTCTCCTCAGGGAGAGTGAGGAAGGATGATCCAGAGGTCAAGGCCAGCCTGGGTTACATAACTCCTTTAAAAAAAAAAAAACCAATTGGGAGAGGTTTTCCATATTCTAATAATAACCTCAGAAACTATTCTTTTTTAAGGTAGTGTAGGATGTCCTTGTGCTCAGAGATAAGCACTAGGGAGCCAGGAATGTTAAACACACAGGGTTGTCTCTTCAAAGGGAGAGAGGTGTATAACCTGTTTTCCACCCAGGAGGCTGGGAGCAGACGTGGTTAATAGCCTGGTGACCTCTTAGCTATCTGTGTGGTCAGGCCACNCTGGATTCCCTAGACCCTTATCTTGAACTTTCAGTCAATCTACAGCACTCTACTCGAGCCTGTTTCCTAAGTTAATCTATAGACCATCTTTATGGAAGACATCACTTGTACTTTACAATGAGTTTTGATGTAGTCGTGTCTTAAACGTTGTTGTGCACATGGAATTGAGTTAATTATCCCCAGGAAAGGTTTTATCAAGTTGTGCTGTGCTTAAATGTGCCAAAAATAAACTACTCACTGTCAGAGTCTGGAAGTTTGAACCAACACTGGCCACTGAGCCATGCTGAACTGAACTATCTTCTTCTCTCCTGGGGATCATTACTGTGCTAGCATTGGTGGTCACAGAGACCCCTTTATAAGTGCTTTGCTTACATGCATATATATGCATCACAGGCATGCCTGGTGCCCATGGAGGCCAGAAAAAGATGTCAGGTATCCTGGAAACGGAGTTAATGATGGTTGTGAGTCACTATGTAGGTGCTGGAAATCAAACTCTGGTCCTCTGAAAGAGCAGTGGCTGCTCTTACCTCTGAGCCATCTCTCTAGATTGGATGNTGTAGTGGGATTTATTTCTCTCAATATAGTAAGTCAGTCTGGTTTAAAACACTAGAGTTCATCAACGCCTGTGGTCGACAGAGTAGAAGAGAGTTTTACTGATTGCAGAGTCATTCCAGGATGACGGCGGCAGAGTCAGAGCTGTTTTTTAGTGAGATGCCTCACCAGAGGGTTCACAGTGTTAGAGGGATGGACTGCATAAAAGAACCCAGCCAATTAGAAGCAATTAACAATAGCAAGAACAACACAAGAGCAGCAGGAACCAGAACCTGGATATGCAGCAGCATATTCAGATAGATCCAGTTACCAACAACAAACTGAAAGACAGGCAAAGAAACAGCAAAGTATGACCCTTGCCCAGAATAGCAAGCAGTAGACACTGCCTGTGAGAAATATCAGAAGTCATCTTTAACAAAAATATTCAAAGTAGCCATGGTAAAAATGTTGACATATGGAAAGGAGAGCATGCCTGAAGAAGTAAATGAAAGTGTGAGGGCAGGTGTCAACTCAAACAGGAGACACAAATACGGGGAAACGCCAAATGGAAATTCTGGAATTGGGAAGTAAACAATTGAAATAAACAGTCCACTAAATGGGATTTAGCAAATTTGAATCAGATAAGGAAATAGGTGGCAAACTTGTAATTACTCATATANAGAGTGCGGAAGTTGAAGAGCAGAAGAGAAAGAGTGAGGAAAAAGTGAACATAGGGTCAAAGGTAGAGAGCACTAGTACACCAAATATACACACTAAGGACTCTTGGGGAAAGAAAAAGGAAAGAAGCCAGGCATAGTGGTGGTGCACACCTTTAATCCCAGCACTGAGGAGGCAGGGGCAGGGGATCTCTGGGAGTTCGAGGCCAGCCTGGTCTAGTGATTGAGTTCCAGGACAGTCAGGGCTACACAGAGAAACCCTGTCTTGAAAACAAAACAAAAACAAAAAGACAGAAAGAAAGAAAAAAGAGAAAAGGAAAGGAAAAACTACTTGAAGAAATAATGGATGAAAATTTCTCAAATTTGTTTTTAAAGTGATCTGTGTATATACAAATCTCAATTGATTACAGCTAACATAAGCACAAATAGACTCAGGTGTCNTAAAAAGTGCTGAAAGTAAAAGATGAGGACAAAACACTTCATATGTTTCAAATTAATTTTCATCTGTTTTGTTTAAAGAGACAGGATTTCACAGTGTAGCCTAGGATGACCTGGAACCCATAACATAGCCTAGGCTGGCCCTGAACTTGTGATCCTCCTGGCTTAGCCTCCTGGTGCTGGCATTATAGTCTTGTGATACCATGTCAAACTTATTAGTCATTTTCAAAATAAAGTTCGGTATACTGTAAAGTTTTTTATGTTTTAAAGGAGAAATAGAGTTACTAGGGAGTGGAAATACGTAAAATCAGTAAAAACGAAAGTATAGAGACATGCAGTGATTTAGAAACCTCTCACAAAATAACAGTTGAAAACTTAGATGTAGACTAGTATTTGAGTAAAGTTATCTGAGCCAATTCACATAAGTATGACAGAGCAGGAGAAATAATGCAGTTGACTGACGTGTCTGGATATTGTAATATAGAAAATATTTCCCTTTTAATCAACTATTTTCCTGCTTTAATGTTGTATGCTACACAAAGTTCATGAGGTGATAAAAGCATTAGCTCAAACGAGTAGAATTATGTTTTTCTGTAGCTCCAAATGAATCCTTCCCTACTTGCCCCATCAATTCTGTGATCTTCCCATTGGATGTATTGATATCAAGGTGTTCCCCCC
>LZPO01008064.1:128849-150287 GCA_001675575.1 Neotoma lepida
TGGCGACATAGATTTATAAAATGGGTTAATTTAAGATATAAGAGCTAGCTAGCGAGAAGCCTGCCAGGGCCATAGTTTAAAAATGATATAAGCCTCTGTGTGTTTATTTGGGTCTAAGCGGGCCGTGGGAGCCGGGCGGGGGAACCGGACAAACTTTCGTCTACAACTGTTCTTTTAATTTTAGAGGGAATAAGAAATAGAAGCCATTGCTGAGTCTATTTACAAAGTGATAGAGTATAGATTCTAATAAATAAAAGAGAATTCTTGAGTCCCACTGGTAACCCTCTTCAAGAATTTTTCTCAGGGCTGGAGAGATGGCTCAGCAGTTAAGAGCATTTCCTGCTTTTGCAGGGGCCCTAGATTCAATTCCTAGCACCCACATGGTGGCTCAAAACCATCCATAACTCTAGTTCCAGGAGATCCAATGCTCTCTTGTGACCTCTGCAGGCACCAAGCATGCTTGTGGTACACAGACATGCAGGCAGGCAATACACTCATACACATAAAAATTGTTTTTAATTTAAAAAGAAAGGAATTTTTCTCTATAAGTCAAGCATGATGGAACAGCCTGTAAGCTCAACACTTGGGAGGTAGAGGCAGGAGAATCAAGAGTTCAAAGCCAGCCTCAGCTCTATAGTGGGGTCAGCCTTAGTTGAATGAGACCCTGTCTACACACACACACACACACACACACACACACACACACACACATACATCTTTTTAATCGATAGGTGCTTTAAAGGAAAGATTTTATTGTAAGGGTGTCATAAAAGCATTTGGTCTTACGCATTGTGAAGTTCCCTTTCCTGGGTTAATACCACTAACTGTCCATAAAAATAACCACACACTCTGAATCAGAAGTGTCACCTGAATCCTTGAAATTATGTCTTTTGGAAACTTAAGGTTAGAATGCAATTGTCCCCAACAAGTTTGTGTTTTGAAGTTTTGTCCCTCATTAATGTCCCTATTTAGGGAACTGGAGGCTGTAGGTCTGGTTGACTGCTGTGTCCTTTGGGACTGTACCTTGCCTCAAGCTCCTGTCTGCCCGTCACTCTGTGTCTTATCTGTCATGAGGTGGAAAAGCACTCTTAATTCATACTCACACCCACATGCTCTTCCCAAGCACACAGGAGCAAGCAACCACGGCCTGATGGCTCCAAAACTACAAGCCCAAAACAAACCCTCCCTAACTGAAGTCTTTCTGTTCGATAGTCCCGCTCTAGGGACACAAAAGTAAGTAATACAAAAAGTATGTGTTATTCTAATCTGCCTTGAGTTATTTATAACCTAAATTCTTCATTCATGTGACTTAATTACCATTCAGCTACTCTACATAACTCAAAACTAAAACCTCAGGGTTATAATGAGCCCTTATAGCCTCATCAGACACTAATAGATAAGTTCTGCCCAACCTATGTCCAAAAATAGTCCCTCCAAATCAAAATCAAATAATACATAAAGCTAATTACAAAAAAAGTCCAGAAGAGAATAGTCATGAATTAGTAAAGGTGTTATTTGAAAGTGATAGAAAACTTTAATCAGCCTAAAGAGAAACAGGATCTACTGATGGATGTAACGGCAAAGTTCAAACTTTCTTTTGAGGAAGTCCGTGTTTTCAGATACTACTAAATTCAGGACTTCGATGATGACATCACAATCCTGAATTTCCTTTTCACTTTGTTTCTGTTGTGTTTCTGGGGAGAGGTAAAGAAATGTCCTTTCAATACAGATAGTGTGAGCATTACAGCTCGGATGAAAAGGTATCCTGGCAGTCGGGAGCCAAGGAGTACCACAAAGTCACTAGCTCACAGCTCTGCTCCAGAGAAAGGTTTTCCCAACAACTCTGCCCGAGCAGGGGAGGGTTTCCCCAGCGAAGTCCCACAACTCTTCTCTCCTAGAAGAAGTTTCCCCAAAGAAAGTGTTACAGTTCTGCTCTGCTCAATGTTGAACGTTGAGCTCTGGTGAACGTTGTTACAGCTGGGATCGGATGCAGCGAAAATGTTACAAAGTACAAGAAACCTCACTGAAAAGATTTATTGCGGGGGTAGGAAAAATCCAGCAGGGTGGCTGCCTCTAGTGTGAGAAGCAGCAGCAAACTGAACAGAGTACAGAGCTTATATAGGGTTTCTTGAGGGGAGGGGGAGGGGAGCTTTCCAGGGTGGCTTGGGATTGATGGGTTTTTGTGAGATTCTGGGGCAAGCTCAGAGATTGGTGGGATTTTCTGCTCAGAGATTGATGGCACTTCGAGCTCAGGGACCACAGGGATTGGTGGGATTTTGTGCTCAGGGATTGGTGGGATTTAAGCCCTGGGTCCTGGGGTCAAGTCAGGGTCAGGGTGTTTTTCCTTGGCCCTTTTCACACTACAGATAGGGCATCAACAAAGGGAGTATTCCATCCAAAGCCTCTGTGGTGAGCCGATGACATCACTGGGGTTATTTTATAGGATTGCTGCTGAGTGATTATTTATAGGAACATGAGTGAGGTTCACAGGAGCACAGGTGAGGGGCTACTCATAGGAGCTTACGGAAGTTTGGGTGAGAGATCACTTAAAGGAGCATGAGTGAGGGATTACAGAAGCTTGGGTGACTCTAAAGCAGCTTCATCACTGACAAGCCCCATCCCAGCATGACAACAATTCACAAAAGCTGTACCACTGGAGTCCCAACTCCTGACCAACTTCCTACTGCCTGTAGCATGTAGTTGGAGGATGGTGTTAGGACAGGACAGGGTGGATAAAGCTCAGACAAGAGTCAGATAATATCTTTTTCATGAGGGAATGTTAACAGCCTCATTATCATTTCCATAGACCTACCTACCACTGCACTGTTTTGCTGTTTAGTTGCCATAACTGCAGGGCCAAAGTATTCTGTAGGTCTCCATAGCAATCTGTCCTAAGTCTTGTCAAATCTGGCCAAAGGTCTTGTCAGGCCCAGAAGAAATACCTTCACTACAACAACATCTATTCAACTTCATTTTATAGACTTTCTCTTGCCATATAACATATCTATCAATAACTCCAAAATCACACCCTTCCAGAACAACAGTGACCCCTAGACCAACAATGAGCCCCTAAACCAACAATGACCCCCCCAAAGCAACAGTGACCTTCCCAGACCAACAGTGACCCCCTAGACCAACAGTGACCTTCCCCTCCTGGGGCGTATGCATAAACCTGAACCAACCATTCTCTATGAGAGTGTGGGGTATTGTGGCCGTTCTAGATCATGGACCAAATGTGTCCTACTACAGTTTTGATCTAAGACACTTCATCTCAGTTGTGAACTTGATGAGCTAGCTCTAGAATCACTTGGAAGACAAGCCTCTTGGGCATGCCTGAGAGAAACGATTTTTTTTTCTAGCAAAGGTATTTAGCCCAACAAGATCCCATAGCTCCTGAACCTCCCCTTCCACTTTGTCTCATTGTAAAGTTGAGCTACAACGAATGGGATGAGACACAGTCACCAGCTAACCCCGGGATAGAAAACCAAGGCTGTCTTGGCTAAGTAAGCTTAATATCCCTATTTGGTGTCTAGTGTGCCCTTTTTACAAAACGAAATTGCTTTGCCAATTTACTTTCTCTTTTTCAGTGTGTTCCTTTGTGCAACATCAAGATTTATTTTGCTAACAATTGTGGGGCTCATCCAGGATTTCAAGTCCATCTGAGAGTGTTTAAATCCCCTCCTTTAGGGACAGAGTACTCCACCCCCATTGTGGTGGCCTCCATGATCTCAGGTGAATGACACTCTTTTGGATCTATAACAAGTACAGGACAGAAAGTTTCTCAGAAATGTGAGATGTCCCAAGAAAATGCCTTAGAGACTGGAAAGCTCTNGTTCAAAAGACCATGGTAGGAAATGCAAAGAATGGCACAGTACTCCTTGGTGGCTAGGTCATCCCAGAGGTTGAATAAGAGAATGAATGAGACACGTCACTGACATGAAGTGAGCGTGGAGTCCTGATCCATAACTCCATAGGTGTCCTTGGTGACTTCCAAATGCCAAGTGCCTAACAAAGGGCACTGTCCCAGGAGGGAATTAGTTGGAGATGTATGAAGCATTCAAACTTAGAGTACAAGAAGGCTCCATTACTGATGCTTAGATTCTGATTGGTTATCGAAGTGCAAGAAACCTCTATCAGGTAAATTCGAGTCTGGTAGGTTAACTCTCATAAAGCCAGGATGGGAAACAATTAGGTTTGAAAAAAAGTTCTAAAGAAATAAATTTCCTAAGGAAATGCTCAACATCCTTAGTCATCAGGGAAATGCAAATCAAAACGACTCTGAGATACCATCTTACACCTGTCAGAATGGCTATGATCAAAAACACTGATGACAGTCTATGTTGGAGAGGATGTGGAGCAAGGGGAACACTCCTCACTGTTGGTGGGAGTGCAAACTTGTACAACCACTGTGGAAATCAGTATGGCGGTTTCTCAGAAAATTGGGAATCAATCTTCCTCAAGACCCAGTGATACCACTCTTAGGTATATACCCAAGGAACTCTCAATCATACCACAAAGATACATGCTCAACTATGTTCATAGCAGCATTATTTGTAATAGCCAGAACTGGAAACAACCTAGACGCCCATCAACTGAAGAATGGATTAAGAAAATGTGGTACATATACACAATGGAGTACTACTCAGCAGAGAAAAACAATGACCATATGAAATTTGCAGGCAAATAGATGGAACTAGAAAATGTCATCCTGAGTGAGGTAACCCAGACCCAGAAGGACAAACATGGTATGTACTCACTAATAGGTGGATACTAGATATAAACCAAAGGACAATCACTCTGCAACCCACAGATCCAGGGAGGATACCTAGCAGGAAGGACCCTAGGATGACTGTAGCATAAAATAAGTTTTGGTTTTGCCCAATCACTGGGCATGCTTTAGTGCAACATTTCACTATTAAGATAAGAATTTGCAACCTGTATTTATGTTCAAGATATCTGTATATTATTTCTCCTGCAGTTGTACATCAAATGTTTTAATAAAAAAAAAAAGTAAGTAAGAAATTCCCCTAGACAGGGACTAACTACTCCTCTGGTTGCCCAGAGGCTCCTCAACTCCACTCAGTATTCACAATTCTGTGTGACTTTAACCTAAGTGAGAGAAAATAGTGCTAAGGTTCCGGTCTCCTTCCCAGCCCATCCCTGTGCTCCCAGCACAACAGCACCACCTAGGGGCACTGGGCACACCTACAGGTTCCCTCTGCTTCTTTCAGGGTTCCCCTTCGAGGCAAAGCTTCTACCTAGAAACTGGAGGGAGATAAAAACAAGCTCTAGGTGACACCGCTTGGAGTTCACGGTTACAGTGTGTGCTAAGACATACGGACTCCCTTTTCTTGGGGTGAGACCATGAAGTCATTCCTCTGTCTCTTTGTTTTCCTTTTTTTCTTTTCCAGATCCACATGCCTAGTCTGCATGTACTATCTCTTCTCCTACATCCATGCTAACCTAACTCAATGCCTTGTTTTCTTTTTTAAGAAGAAAAATAACTGTCCACATCTAATCTGTGAGACATGGATCCCAGAGAGGCTTCTGTCCTGACGGCTAATTTTATCATAGAGCTGCACTCACAATAAGCAAAAAGTAACTATATTGTATTCTCACCATCTTGGCTGGTGACCTTATCAAGATGGAGACAACCAAGTGAGTTNGTCATCACCTTGGTTAGTGACATCATCAAGATGGCCATAACCATGTGACTTCACTGCCATCTTGGCTACCACACTTTGCATGAATCAAAATGTCAGCACCAGTCAACCACCTGAGCCCCCAGGGGATTACTGCACCTCTATAATTTCCTGCATTACACATGGTCACATGTCCCAATTCTCTTCTTCCAACTTTGTTTTCTTTTCTGGTTTTCACCTTGCTGGGTGCCTAATGGAATAATGGAACTGGGAAACCCAGAGGGGACTCCGACATGGCTGGCTGTACCGCCAAGTGATGAGGCCAATGCATGTTTACATTTGACCACAGAGATGATACCAGACCTCCATGGTGGAAGCCAGAGAAGCCAGAGGCTCCTCTAAACTAAAGTGACCCCCCTGAGGACTAGGTATTCAACAGGTCTTAACTAAAAGAAAAAGTTAAAAGAAAGTGATTGATTCTGGTCACCTGCGTGGTCTTAAATATCCAACAAGAAAGTATAACCAAAGACTAAAATGAGTGGTGTGTCCTTAACAATCCAAAGATCTCACTCCCCAGACATTAGATTTAAACCTGTATGGGATGTCATCCATACAAATTTATCACTAATTTTTTTCTTCTTGGTAAGAAAAATAGCCAGGAGGAGGTGGCACACACCTTTAATCCCAGCACTCAGGAGGTAGTGACAGGTGGATCTCTGTGATATTGAGGCCAGCCTGAACTACAGATCAAGTTCCAGGACAGCCAGGGATACCCAGAGAAACCTTGTCTTAAAAAATAAAAAAGTAAAAAAGAAAAAAAGAAAAGTGCTGCCTGGGTAGGAGACGTCAGACATTAGCTCTCTGCTACACCTACCTAAAGCTAAGGGACACAGGTCCACTATGGCTCTAACCTAAAAGTTTCATTTCTCTCCCTATCTAGAGCCCTCTGGGAGGGACTTCTGATTCTAGACATGCCAAAAGCTATCAAGGGGTCTGAAAGCAAATCCTGGGTTCATCACTCTGGAGACCAGGCTGGCCTGGACTTTGAATTGGACATTTAAGAAAATGTCCTCTGTTCTGTTCTTCTGGTTTCCTGCCTAGGCCTTGTAATGTCGATAGCTCTCCCTCTAATTTCCCTCCCATTTCTATCCAGGCACCAGCTAAGGACTTCCCTTCCTCCAGATACCTGGCTGTTATACAAATAAAAGCACCCATATGCTTCTGGGTAGGCCTGCTGGAGGGATACCCTGACTGCTGGGCCCAATGGCCTCATCTAGCTAGAAGAAGCCAGGTCTGTCACTACCCCAATTCCGCAATGGCAGTTAGGGTCACCTCTTGGGGGAGTGTGACAAAACTGGAAGTTCAAAAACTTGGGAAGGCAGTCTAGGGTAAAAAGATTTCAAAGAAAAGAGACCAGTTTCTCCTTGCCTAAAAGCCAAAAATGTCCTTGGGCCCTTGGAAGCCTCATCATTGCCTGAGGCCAGAGAGCGCAAAGGTATTGAGGGGGAAGGGGCTGCTCTCCAATAGGTCCCGAGACAATTCTAGGGTTACTTTCTACGAGCAGGGAGAATAATAAAATAGCACTAAGGACCTGTTAAGAGAAAAATCCTCCTGGTCAAGAGAATAGAATCTCTGGTCAGAGTGAAGCCCTCACATGTTGGACTAGGTCAATTGTTTGGTTGAGGGACCACACCTAGGAAGAGTTCATTTTAATCTATGCTATGCCATCACTTGTCATAACAACCATTTACTGTGACTAGAGACTTCAAATGGTCAACATGGTGGCTAAGATTGAAAAAAATACAGAGGGAATTGTGAGAAGCAGGTTTTTCTAGCAAAGGTCTCTAACCTGACAAGGGCCCACATACCCTGAGCCTCTCTTTGTATTCCCCTTGTGCTCACTAGCCAATTGTATCAGGTTGTGAAGTCAAGCTCCCCCAATGGATGAGATGTAGTCATCTCCTACATCGGGGGCTACAAGACAGGCCATCCTAGCTGAGAAGGTTTGTTAGCCCATGTTGGGTTCTGGCACTCCTCTTTTAGAAAAGAACCTGCCTTGCAGGGCTGCTTTCACTTTGTTCGTGTGTTCCTTTGTGCAACACTAAGATTATTCTTTTCCCCACAGCTGTGGAGGACTGTCCTGATTAGGACAATTGAGGAAGGCAAATTCACCTACTGCTGGTGCTGCCATTTCCTGGACCAGGACCCCGGACTGTAGAAAAGGAAAAGTGCCAGGCATGGTGGCTCACACCTAGAATTCCAGCATCCAGAAGACATAGGTAAGTGGATATCTGCTAGTTCAAGGCCAGCCTGGTTTACACAGAAAATACCAGGATAGCCAGGGCTACATAGAGAAACCCTGCGTCCAAAAAAGAAAGAAAGAAAGAAAGAAAGAAAGAAAGAAAGAAAGAAAGAAAGAAAGAAAGAAAGAAAGGAAGGAAGGAAGGAAGGAAGGAAGGAAGGAAGGAAGGAAGAAAGAAAGAAAGAAAGAAAGAAAGAAAGAAAGAAAGAAAGAAGAAAGCAAGCTGAGGACGAACATTCATTTCCCTCAGCTTCCTGACTGCAGACACCATATGACCAGCTGCTGCCATGTGACCAGCGCCTCAAGCTCCTGCCACCATGCCTGCCACCATGCCTGCCACCATGCCTACCTTGCCGTGATAGGCTGTCCCCAGAACTATGAACGACAGTGAACTTTCCCTTCCTTAGGTCACCTTCATCAGGTGTTTTATCCCAGCAACAAGAAAAATAACTGATACTGTGGTGATAATTTATCTGTGTTTCCTAATAAAATTTATCTGAGGGTCAGAGGAAAAATGGGGCCGCCAGCCACCTGTAGTAAACAATAGCCATGCAAGTTAGCACACGCCCTTAATCCATTTGGTTCTCTGTGACTCCACGGTCACATGGGGAACTAGCAGTAGGAGGTGGTGGCACACGCCTTTAATCCCAGCATCAACCTTAGAGTTCTGAAGATCCATGCAGACAAGACAGGAAGTGATGTAGCTTGGGAGGAAAAAGCCAGGTTAGACAGGAAGTCTCTCTCTTTGCTCCGCTTCGCTCCTGGGAAGTAGAGGCAGCGTTGGTGAGTGGTGGCTTGCTCCTAATTCCTCTGATCTCTGTCAGATTTTCACCCTTATTTCTTGTTCCGCGTGTTTATTAATAAGACTGGTTAGAAGTTCTTCTTACATGATACAGATTGTAAGTGTCCCTCAAAGTCCACGGATTAAAGCCTTGGACCCCAGCAAGGCTCCACTGGGAGGTAGTGGGACCTTGAGGGACAGAACCCAGTGGTGGAATTAGATTGTTGGAGGCATTCTCTTTGACAGGAGAGCGAGACCCCAGCTCCTTCCTCTCTACCCTCTTTGTGGTGAGTGCTTTTTATCACCAATCAACCATGCATTAAAAACTTCCAAGACTAAACCCCAAATAAGCCTTTCTCTTTATAAGTTCATTATCTCAAGTATTTTCTGTGATGATGGACCAGCTGATAAACATACATACATGTGAAAATCCAGCGATGGATGTCATCACCCCTACCAAACAGTAGAAGAGGTGAGCTCCCACACAAGGATGGGATAGAGTGCCCATGAGCGAAATAGATCCTGTGATCTCCTGGCTCATTCAGCACCATTAGGGGTTGGAGAAGGCGCTTAAGGCACAGAGTTAAATTATTAAGTTGTTTTGGAAGAGTTTCTATGAAATTAAAACTTATAAACAGTCATGTCTTAATATCAGGGAGCACCCTGAGCACCTAGATATTGATTTCTAAATACCAATCTTTGAAGACCACATCACTTGGCCATACACGCTGCAAGGAAGCCTGGAAAAGGACACAGTTAGCTTGTAAGGCCTCGAGGAGAGGAGCCAAGAAGGTGGAAGTGTTAGGTTACATGTCGACTGCATTAGTTCGAGTTTCTACTGCTGTGATAAAATGCCACGACCACAAGCAACTTATGAGCTTACCACTCTCAGGTCACACTCCATCACTGAGGGAAGTCAGAGCAGGAACTCAACCCGGGGAACTGAAGCAGAGACCATGGAGGAGTGATCCTTATTGGCTTGCTCCTCGTAGCCTGCTCAGTCTGCTTTCTTAAAGCACTCAGGACCCCTTGCCCAAAAGTGGCCCCACCCACAGTGGGCTGGACCCTCCCACATCAATCATCAAGCAAGAACTGCCCCCACATACATACACACAGGCTAATCTGGTGGGGGCATTTTCTCAGCTGAAGTTCCAAAATGACTCCAGCTTGTGTCAAGTTGACAAAACTAGTCAACACATTGACTGAGCCAAATTATACTCTAACACAGTCTGCCAACGTGTAGTGTAGAAAAATGTTGAGTTCATCATGATGAGTCTGTAAAATCACTGGTACAAGAAGAAATAGCTAAAGATCTTCAAACCAAGCCAGGGGGACATTACCTACAGGAAGAAGCCAAGAGTTAAAAATTGGTGGAGTTGAGGTTTGCACTAGGGATATAGAAGCTAACAAAATAGCGTTTGTTTGTTTGTTTTGAGATACAGTCTCAATACATAACCCTGGCTAGCTTAGAGCCCACTATGTACACCAGGCTGGCTTTGAACTGATAAAGGTCAGCCTGCCTCTGCCTCCCAAATGCTGGGATTACATCACACCCAGCTAGCAAAACAAATATTTAAAACACCAGAGAAAAGCTGAATGTGGCAGCTCACACCTATAATCCCAACTCTGGCAGAGGCTAAGGCAAGGTTAATCCGATCACTCGGGAGGCAGAGGCAAGAGGAATCCCTGTGAGTTCAAGGCCAGCCTGGTCTACAGAGTGAATTCCAGAACAGCCAGGGCTACGCAGTGAAACCCTGTCTTGAAAAACAGAGAGAGAGAGAGAGAGAGAGAGAGAGAGAGAGAGAGAGAGGCAAGCTGGGAGTGATGGTGCAGGCTTGTTATTCCAGTACTTAAGAGGTTGACGAAGTAGGATCAAGAGTTTGAGGCCATCCTTAGCTAAGTATTAGGTCTGAACCCTGCCTGGGTAGATGCAGGGAAAGGAGGGAGAGAGGGAGAGAAAGGCAAGGGAGAAAGGGGGAGAGGTACCAAGCCATCTTGAGATACATGGTAAGATACTGTCTAGAACAGGATAGAATAAGGAAATAGAGATAAGGAAATAGAGGTGGGCTCTAGCTTAGAATCTACTGCTACTTTTCACTTCCATTCCTTCGTCCTCCAGGTTGAGGCTTGTGGTTTAAACTCAGCAGATGATTTAACCTGAACACAAACACCTGCAACTGTTCTTCTCCGGGTAATTCTCCCCCACCCTGTACTGATAGCCACCCTGCGTTCTTCAGTCCAAGGGAAGGAAGGAGGAGAGGGTGAGGAGGAGAAGGTGAAGGGAAATTGAAAAAGATAGAAGGACAAAGAAGAGGAGAGAAAACCACACATGCCTACTCTAGGATGCAGTCAGGGACCGCAGCATGCTTTGAGCAACCAGTCTCCTTCCCAGAATATAGTGCAGTAAAGTTAGTTTTTATTTTAAAAAGGCCAATTTTTAGATACTGATTTATTGATTTCTTTAGTAATTTACTAGAGCACTGCTTGTACTCCCCATTTGCCAAGCATAACTTCACTTGCTATCTGAAACAGAATGACCTGGAAAAAAAAATTGCTGAAACAATTGGTCATTCCCTTAACCTGCTGACTGCCACTTACGCTTCTGTAAAATCTTGCTTGCTTGCCCACTCCACCTTGTGGTTTTAGAGTATAAAATAAAAATACAAACTGGACTTGTCATCCAAGCCTTGCGGGAGCTGTCCTGGCTTCTGCCCACCAGTGGCATCTCCTCCCTTCCATGCTCAGTGATGTCGAAGTGCTTACTCCAGGAAGGTGCCCTCAACAAGAGCTGCCCTTCCATTCACAAGATCTTGGGCTTGGTGCTATTGGAGTGCTTACTAAATCACAGACCAATAGGAATAGAATTTTCTGGACATCAGATCATAGACCAACACCAAGACTCTCCCCATCCCCGACTTTTTCCCCACCTTGAAGGAACTATAAATGTCACAGGAATAGACATTCTAAAACAGAGATTCAAACAGTAGATCATCCATGACTCTGGGAGAGCCACTAATCATTCTCCCTCAACTCCGTCAATTCTTCAAGGGTCCTTCGGTCCTTACACAGTCACCTGTCAGAGCAGCAACCTCACTTCCTTTCTTCCTTTGACCTGACTGTCCAGNTTCTACTCTCCCATTTTCTGCATCCCTCCTGTAGTCCAAAGAAGTAAAAGCCTTCTGCACTGATAGGAATTGGGGAATGAGGGGCTTGTTTTATAAAAATCTCTCCCATGTTTTATCATCCAAGTAGACCAGAATAGATTAAATTTTCTTTGTGAGGTTGAATCATAATAAAACAAACAAGTGGCATGTGATAGGTCACTCCTGTAAGGGTACTCAGGAGGCTGAAATTGAAGGAGAGTTCAAAGCCAGGCTGGGCTATATAAGGGAACACACACACACAAAACAAAACACAAAGAAACAGAAAGAAACAAATGTATTTAATTCTTCCCCTATTAATGATCGTTTTCCCTCTTCTTTTATCCAACAGCTACAATAAAACATCTTGTAAACAGATTCCTCTACATCTGAAATCTTAAGCTATCAGGCGAGACACTCTCCCAAATACAACTGGCAGTTCAGTAGCTGAGAAGGGTTTGACAGAAATACAACTGGCAGTTCAGTAGCTGAGAAGGGTTTGACAGAGCAGAACTTGAAATTAAAGATGTGTGTGTGTGTGCGCTGCTTTCCAAAAGCCCAAACACTCCTCGGTGTACCTACCACACATTTTTTTGAACAAACTCACATCTTACCGTCCTTTTTTCCTCCACTATATATATGCTGTGCTGTAGTTGATATAGCTGATTTTGCAGCTCAAAATGTTACCTTATCACACTACCCCAGGTGGGACTCGAACCCACAATCCCTGGCTTAGGAGGCCAGTGCCTTATCCATTAGGCCACTGGGGCAGACAGTTCCTANCTCCCTTGAAAAATATTAAAAGGAATACTTCCTCAGTGGTGGTTAAGCCGTCGTTGAGTGGCTGGTGTGGGCATTTATTTACCCAGGATATTTTGCCCGAGTCGCTACAGCTTTCCAGCCCCAGCGCCCTCGCACGCCACGAGCTCCTCTGGCTGGGCTCCTTCAGGATCCTGCAACCTCAACCCACTGCTCCGCGGGGACCCACGCCTGCACTTCCTCCCCGGAGCTCTCTGGCTCCGGACACACCGCGTTCACCTTAGGATGGAAACTTAGGTAGCACTAGAAAAATGGGGGTTCCTGGCTGGCTCTGTCGGTGAAGCCCTGGACCCTCGAAAATTCCTCAGGAAGTCCTCGCGTGTGTTCCTCCCTGGCCCATCACTGAACCGAGCTGCGGAGAGAGACGCAGGCGACAGACCCCAGCTGACCCTATAAGGCTCGATCGCCGAAGTCAGAGCCTTCTCCGTGTCCTCACGCGTGCAGCCACGGGACTGGACGCCACCTTCGGAGCTTGGCCACCGTTCAGGACCCTGAAGATTCGGCCCTGAGCCTCGCTGTGCAGACACTGGCGCACCAGGGGTATCGGGGTGCCACTCAAAACCCGCCAGAGCTGCCCGAAGCGACTTCCTTGGTGGAGTTTTCAGGAAACGCTCTCTTCGTTCACNGTAGCTGGCAGTTAACCCAGTGGTGAAAACCCAGCAGACTCTAGAGCTGTTCCGATCCGTCTCTACGCCGCCCTCCAACTCCCGGAACCTTAGAGACACCTTCCTCCTCCTCCCATCTGTCAGCATCCTCTGCACTGGAGTCTGCCCTGCGGTTTCGAACCGTCGAGCTGAAGTCAGAGCCTGGGAGGCCGAGGCTCACCCAGGACTCTGCAGGGGCGAGCAGGCTGCCTACGGTTCTTGGAACACGCTTCCCATCCGAAGCGCGAAGTCTTCGCTAGTTTAAAATNCTTTGCTTTATTACGGAAAGCAAGAGAAAAAGACCCCACTAAGACCCGCAAAGCTGAGGTCCTAGCTAGTTCCGGGCGCGGGTGTGCGCCCCAGGGACCTGAAAGATGCTAGACCAGCGGGCCCGAGAAGGGCACAGACCTCTGACGACTCTACAGGTCATGCTGGGACCCAAGAACAGACTACTGATGATTAGGGACCGGTGATCTGGTACCAGATTTGCCTTTAAGGACTACTGGCAAACTTCAAACTGGCATTTATTAATAGGCCAGATTGTACCACAACCCTGATTTCTCTAATTGTGTTTTGTCTTATGTAACACAGGCTGCCTCAAGCTCACTCTATAGCTGAGGATGACCTTGAACTAATCGTTTTCTTATCATAAGAGTCTTACTAAATTTTTTGGCAAAAATGCTACAGTTCGGACTCTGGGACTAGTCAGCAGGTACATGCCAGCTTGGGAAATCAACCCGGACCTTGCTAATGAGCCATTTGGTTGAGCTATATTTCCAAACGCCTGGATGGCATTTGCGCATTATTCTTGCATGTTTGTTAGGCTTGTTCATAGTAACTGGATCGATCACCTCTGACCCTGGTGTAAAAGGATCCTTCCCCTTCTCTTTTTCTTTAGGTTGAGAGCAGGGGATTTAACCAGAGACCAAGGTATGCCAGTCAGTGCTCTACCACTTTCTTCTTGAAGGTTTTTGAAGAATGCAGCGATAATAAACTCAGGAGATGTAATTTTGTAATTTTGTTCTCCACAAACCCTGGAGAGACATCTTAGGACATCTCCTCTCCGAGGAGAAAAAACGTTCCAGAAACAGCAACCAGTGGGAGTGACGGGGGTGGGGTGGGGGTGGGAGTTTTCCTCTGTATTCTCATCTGCACAGCACAGATTNAAGGGCATCCCAGCCCCTGTTCCAGTTCTCCCTGCAGCCCAGGGTCCCAGNGGGATTAGCAAATGCCTTCTAAGTAACTGTTATTCTGAGACTCCGTGCACCTCCCCAGGGTTCCCGTGGTCTTTTACATTTGGCTAAGAATTCCTTTACTGTCCTGAAAGTTCTCTGCTAAGGCTGATTGAACCTTGGCGGGGAGGAGGCGGGAGTGTTTCTCTCCATACCTCAGATCTCCTGCCCGCTAGTGCTGGGATCACAGGCATCCTACCCACTTTCCAGGTTGTTTGGGGTTTTGTTTGTTATTTTTCGACACCACACCTGGATTGATTTAAAAAAAAAAATCCAGCATTTTCCATTATTTTTATGCATCAGGTTAGTTTGAATAATCCCAGCCATTCTTGTTGATGGAAAATTTGAATTATGAGCTGATGCTGTGGCTCAGTGATTGCTTGCCTAGCTCTGGGCTCCAACCCGACACCAGATTCATTCACATGGCNTCACAAGCCCAGCACTTGAGAACTGGAGGCAGGAAGACCGGAAATGCCAAGTTGGGGACCAGCCTGAGCTACAGGAGACCCTGCCTCAAACAGAAAACAAACAAGAAAAAAAAAAAAAAAAACGACTTTGAGTGCTTTAGAGACTTCTGTTTATGTGTTTAGTCAACCCTTCTATGTAGCCAAAGTTGACTTTGATTTCTGAGCTTTTCCACCTCCAGGGCCAGGATCACAGGCATATATGTATGTAAGCAGGACAAAACAGGGAGGGCTCGTCCGGGATTTGAACCCGGGACCTCTCGCACCCTAAGCGAGAATCATACCCCTAGACCAACGAGCCTTAGGGTTGGAGACATCTGCTTCTTTTAAGAGCGGTGATAGACTCCTGTGACTGGCTTGAACAGATCTAAAGAAATTAATTTCAGGTCCATCTGGACNGGGTAAATTTAAGGGCGGGGAAAACTGCCCAGTGCCCCACTCCATCCAGAACGTCAAAAGTAGAGCAGATAGAGTATCCCGTGGCCCGCTCCTGCTGCTCGAGGCCGAGAACACCCAATGACTCCTCATTGCTTCCAGCTTTGGCCTAAAAGTCTGAGTTATTCTGTGTCCTGTAGCTGAGACAATTTGAATCAAGCACTTGGAAAGGATGCAGAACGCCAGCAATGGAATGCCAGCGTAGTCTCTGGACTCTGAGTCCAAACCAAAATGTCACCTCGCCCAACGTGGGGCTCGAACCCACGACCCTGAGATTAAGAGTCTCATGCTCTACCGACTGAGCTAGCCGGGCGTCTTGAGTGACTGTCNTTGACTATACAAATTAGTAATGGTAGCGTGAGGGTACTGGAAATTAAGTGAATTAAGTCTATATTGAAGACTGGGACCATTTTGAAGTTCCCCTACAGAGCAGATACTCAGCTCCAACACCCCAGCTGCTCCCTCCCTCAGGCCAGGACACGTGGGGGTGAACCCCAGGGCTGGGAAATGTAGCCCAATCCTCTTGAGGCCAACACATCCCTCCCCAGGACAAAACTATTGCCTNGGAGGTTTACGGGCTGACTTTGCAGCTCCCTTCTCTCCCCCAGCTCCGACCTGGGGGGTCTCACACCTCTGTCTCCAGATGGCGCCTTCTCCGTCCCCGCCTTCTAACTGCACAAAATAACCTTCCCCCAGCCAGTCCCGCACCGAATCGCGTTCAGCTCACACCTCACGAAAACATCTACACAGCCAGATGTGGGGGACAAAACCCGACAGGTCCGGCGGTGGAGGAGCACATCTGAACCTAGGAACCCCCCTGTGTCGGGTCTGAGGCGCTGCTATACCAGTTAGAAGACTCAGCAGGTTCCTGCCCCGCCGTGGGCAGTTTCCCCAGAACGAAACCTAAATGGGAGAGGTGCAGCTTGTAGGTAGGTCTAGAACCTGGAGCTCGGAGACTCACCGTCTCAGGTCTTTGGCTTAGTCTAAGGACCACATAGCCTGGGAGCTGGCTGGCCCAGGGTAGCCCTGAGGNGACANGAGTCGGTAAACTATATTCCAACTGGGACTCGGAGAGTGGATTAGCAGAACCTACTTTGACGTCACAGGTTAGGCTCCAACCTGGCTAGAAACACTGACTCCAGCCAGTCCAAGTGTCCCCAGTACCTGGATTGCACTCCCAGGGGCCTCATCCAGTGACCCTTGGACAAGGAGATCATTCTGGTTCAACCAGGACAGATTCGACACACACCCTAGAAGCCAACACAGGACCTTAAGGCAGCAAGTGCTGTCACTGTGACAGTTGCCTACCCCCATCAACTTTTTAGGTTTCAATTATATGTTTTCAAATATAGGAACATTTGCTTCCTTTTTCCAATCCAAAAGATGGAAGGACTTTCTGCTTCAAAGAGATTTCCATTGTTTCTATTCTTTAAATATAGTGAGTGTGGTTGTGTTATAATCTGTCTGATGACGTCAGCATCTGAAATCTTTGTAATTTTCTTTCATATGCCTATTGCTTATGTCGTGTGGCCATATTGCATCGTGGGTTTGTTTTTGTTGTGGTTGTTAATTTTTAAGGTGAACTGTCCTTTCTCTTTGTATGGGTATTTCTGTGGAATATAACAGAAATGTGTAATTTTCCACCCAAAATTGGTTGTTTGCTTCTGCCAGGGACAGAAGGACCTAACAAGCCTATGTCTCTAACTAAATCCCCTTCACCACGCCCACCCCCACCCCTATTGTTACTTAAATACACAAATTCACGTCACTCACTATCCTGGCTCATAGTAAAATTTCAAACCCTTCATCGCAAACAAAAACAAAGAGCCCTTGCCAACAGCACAAACCAGTAGTTCTCAACACGTGGGTCGCGACCCCTTTGACGACCTAACATCCTTTCTCAGCGGTCGCCTAGGACCCTCGGAAATATTAGCTATTTACACTACAACTCATAACAGTAGCAACATTACAGCTATGAAGTAGCAACGAGAATAATTTTATGGTTGGGGGTCACCACAACATGAGGAAGTGTATTAAAGGGTCACAGCATTAGGAAGGTTGAGAACCAGTTATAGAATGAAAGGAACCCAAACTTGTAGGTGCTGCGCGGAACTCAGGACCTGAGTTTGGACTAGGAGTGCTGAGCCCAGGAAGGCTAGCTACATCAGATGACAGGAGGGAAGTGCCGCCAAGAGGAAGGTGTCTGTCACCAGCTACAAGCATCAATCCAGCCTCCCTCTTCAAGACACTCTAGACTTCTGAGCCAAGGCTGTGGGCCGAGTCCCAGGCTGGTGTTTTAACGGCCTCTGAACGTTCTGTTGCTAAGTGTGAAGGAAGCCCTGCTCTCTCAGAGCCTCCAACTTAACACTGATTAAAGGTAGCTTGGCAGGTACAACGCTGTAATGCAACTCTAAAGCAGCGTGGGCAGCTATAGAGAGCATGAAGCCTTTTTAAAAATTGCCTTCCTATGGCTTGGGGATATAGCTCAGCAATAGGTTCAATCCCTGCTCTAAAAAAACAAAGGCTTGTTAGAATACAGGCTCGATGTGCAGCGCTGAGGTTTCAGAGTTAAGTTTCGCTCTCGGAACCACTTCTGGTGATGGACAGAATATGATGGGGGGGGGGNAGGGTTCATCCGGATTTGCATCCAGAATTCTCTATTGGGAATCACACCCCTCGACAAGCCAGCCACCTACAGTGTCGTCACTTCATCGCGGCCCTAGAGTCCTGGGGCTGGGACCCACTAAATAGGCTGTAAAGAGACAAGGATTTCCCCGCTCCTGTCAAGCGCCCATAGTAAAGACCCCAACCCTATGCACACGTCGTTGAGGGACTTGGAAAACAACACCCCTACCCCACTCACAATGCTCAGTATCTCAGAATTCAAACAAAAAACAACAAACCGCCCAACGTGGGGCTCGAACCCACGACCCTGAGATTAAGAGTCTCATGCTCTACCGACTGAGCTAGCCGGGCGCCCCACGACGTGGGTTTTAAGCATTGTGATCACCAAGGTTGGCTTGAGGGTACTGGAAATGGAGGTAATAAGGCCCCTTGCGAACAGTAAGGACAAACGTCCTACACGGAGTCTCCCAGCCTAACTCACCTCGGATGGCCGGTTTCTCTCAGGCCGGGCGCCAGCGTTGCTGCCCCAGAAGGACGGAGGACCAGGGACGCCCTTCTTGGGACGAAACTTACGGAGGGCGCGGTAGAGAGACGAACGCGAGCTAACCGTCTTTGCGCCGCTGTCAGACGGGGCTTCCCTTCCATCCTTGCCACTGTGCTCGGCCGGCCTCCCTCCCAGTCCCTGCTTTTTAACCAGGAAAAATAAGGTCCCAGAGCCGGAATCAGACCCCACACAAACATCTACGCTGGCAGACCCAGGGAATAAACCCCACACAACTGTCGCTGGAGGAACGCAGGGGAACGGGGACCTGGGTCTGGCTGGCTCACGGTGGCCCCNGGGGAAGGNCGTTCGTGGGCTGAGCTCCACCTTGGGCTCTCAGAGTCTACTTTGGCGTCCCAGCTGAGACTCCAAAAAGGCCAGAATACTGATCCGACACAGCCCAAGTGTCCTCAATGCCTGAATCATACCCAAGTCCCTAACTCCAATGACCTTGAGACGGGCTACCTGGGTAGAACCTGCAAGAGTCCTTAACTATAGGAGAAAGAGGCAGAAGAGAGAGAAAGCTAGGAAAGACGGACTTGTGTCCATGCGCGGGCACGCTGACCCCACACCCCGCTGTCCAAATCAGACCCCGCTAGGCAGATGCTCTACGACTGTGCCACCACCCACATCATCTAAAATTTGTTTCGTTGTATTGTTTTAAGGTGAATTGCTCTTTTCTTGGTACATTTCTTTGTATAGAGAATTCTGCGAAATATCATAGGAGTTGTGTGCCTCTGTCAAGGACAGAAGGGCATAGCAAGTTAGTTGTAAGGGGGGTCGACTCCCCGGAATCCGTACAAGAAACACCCAGTGACCAAATTCTTAGCCCAGAGGAGATGTATTACCCCGGAGGGGCAAGCGGGTGGGGCGGGGTGGGGGCAGACGGCAAAGTCAGCCAGCAAGCAGCAGCCAGAGCAAGCAAGAAAAGCAGGCGGGTTTTTGTTTGTTTGTTTTGTTTTTTGTTTTTTTGTAGGAGTGAGTTTTTAAGTCTGTGCTAGGGTGGGCTGGTAAATCCTGATTGGATGTATTAGCCAAATAATGAATTTTGATTGTTGGACCTTGGTGTTTTGTCTCAGGACTGAGTCAGTGGACAAATGGACCTGGGGGGTTAGCTTTAGGAATGAAATCTAACGGTTTTTAGCAAGGGGGAGAAAGGCTTCATAAGTCATGAGTCACTCTGACTAAATCTGCTTCCGTTTTTCCCTGAATTGGTCCTTGGATACACTAATGTATATCATTTAGGATGTTTGGCTTGTGGCAGGGTCTCAAGCCCTCTATAACACCCCCCCCCACACACACACACACAAAAGCCAAGAGCAGGCCTGCCGATAGCACGTCTGAAGGATGGAGTAGGAAAGACCCCAAACTGCGGGCTCTGAACCACTTTGTTTGTGAGGGTCTCTACCCTCTCTCCTTATTCAGCATCCATGAGAATCAGGAAACCCCACTTCCCCTCCTCACAGTCAGGACCAAACCCCATCTCTACCTCTCTGCCCACTGTGCAGCCCATCGTTGACTATCCCAGACTCTGTGGGCCACCCACAATGTTTGGACCAGAGAAGGTAGCGATCTCCTGAGAGGAGGGAGCAGCAATGAAAGTGAGGAGCTTCCCTTTTGAAGCTGTGCCTTCCATCCAAGTGACATAGAGCTCCATATATTAAGGCTCATGAAATCCAAGCCAAAATATGGAGCCGCCCAACGTGGGGCTCGAACCCACGACCCTGAGATTAAGAGTCTCATGCTCTACCGACTGAGCTAGCCGGGCTGCCCTACGATCTCATTAACGAGATCTGAAGGTATTAAAAACTGGCTAAGTACACACACCCATTTCAGAGATTAGGGGCAGCTTCCAAAAGAGTTAAGAATTTCCCCACACAGCAGAGCCCCGAGCGCAAAAGGGAGGTCCCTGAGGTCAGGGCCAGTTCCTGCGGCCCTCCCCGGGAACAAAACCGTTGTCTGCATGCTAGAGATGAATGTGGCTGAACTGCCGGCTTCGCTCCTTCCCTATCCGCAGCCGCGCGCGCGCGCGCGCGCACGCACACACACACACACACACACACACACACACACACACACACACACCGTCTGTGGGCGCGCTGGAACCCTCTTTCTAGTCCCTTCCCTCTAACCACTCAAAATAAGCGTCCCCAGAGCCGAGCCAGACCTTCTCTTGGACGACACTTGCTCTGTTCACACACCAGAGAAATGTAATGCAGACGCAGGCAGCCACTGCTGGCGCTGGAGGAACAAGGCCCAAACTGGGTCTGCACCTGCATTAGGTCTTTACATCTGGTCAGAAGACAGGCACCCAGGAGCTGCTTATTAAAGTGTGTTTGACCAGATAGGCGTCTCTGCTTTCCTTTGTTTCCCCAAAATTAAACCTAATCTAAACGTAAGAGGTGTCCCGTGTGAGTCTGGAGCCCTGACTTTGTTGTCAAGAGCCTTAGCCTCTCCGGTCTTAGTTCAGTTGGCACAGGGTCTGGGAGCTGGCATAGGGTGGCCATGGCGGGGGGGAACAGGTCAGTCAGCTGACTCCTGCTAGTGCTCAGAATGTGGGTGAGCAGGTTTAGCGTGGTATCCTAGCCAAGGTTTCAACAAGGGGTACTGATCTGAGCCAACAGAATGGCGCCTCCAGGAGGGTCCTGTCCACACCCACCCTCTGGGCTTCTCTTCCTCCGGGCTTTTCAGTCAGAAGACCCGGAGTCTGGTTTTACCCAAGCCACAGGAAGGAGAACTATCACACAGCACTGCTGCACCAGGGTACCAGAAGCTAAGGTCGCAGTCTCCAGAACACAGCGCTGACGGGGGTG
>LZPO01008064.1:172947-190464 GCA_001675575.1 Neotoma lepida
GCTCTGCTAGGAGTGGCGGGGATGAAAGACGATTCAGTTTACACCGAATCCCTTGAGTAGAGATCCCACTCCCCAGCCCCAGGAGAAAGGTCAACTCAGTCCTGGACATATTCTTGCTATTTAAAAATTTACATTTACATTGGACCTGTAAGGAGACAGCTTTTTATTGTTGTTGAGACAACACTGGCCTTTCCTCTCCTGCCTCCACCTCCCGAATGCTGGGTGGGATTACCTGTGTGCCTGGACAAGGACACCTCGCATTGTAAGAAATCTAATCTATTAGATTGTTTCACGGATTTTAGAGCTGTGGACATATATATAAACCAAATTCACTGCTTTAATTATTTTCAGATGTCCTGTTTAGGAGCACCAATTGCATTCACTACATAGTGCAATCAACCGGATAGCCTACTGAGTTTTTTTAGTCTAAGTGTCTTTGGCTTCCCCTTCGGACAACTCCCACCCCTCCCGAAANCAACCCCCTTTCCTCGGCGTTAATTCATGCTGCTTTTGTCTGTTTTGAGCTGGCTTCACCTACTGATTACAAGCACGCTTGGTTTGCTCTCATGCCGTCCGGAGTCCTGGGAGCCGTGCGGTGAAAAGAAGAACGCAAACTTAAGAATGGGAAATTTTTAAGTAGGGTTCATAAAAACTGAACACTCGCAGCGACCACGAAGGGACTCGAACCCCCAATCTTCTGATCCGGAATCAGACGCCTTATCCATTAGGCCACGCGGCCCCACGCCAGCGACTGGCTTAGTTCTTTCTATAAGGCTTTCTCAAAGGCCTACTGCGCATGCTTGAACTACAAAAAGGTCCCGCCCCTTGGGCTAATCTATTTGGTGAGAGCTGCTTGGGAGCTTCAACAAGTTTGAAGCCGCAGGAGCCCTCCTGGGCAGTCCGCCAGCGGAGCCCCCTCGGAGCTCGCCTTTCGGACCTCCTCCTCCACTTGCTGGCCCCCAACTCAGGATCAGGGACAGCCCATGCGCTTGCGCCTTCACGTCACTGGTGTATCCGCAATGGTCTCTTCCAGTCTCAGGACCCGACTCGGTCGCCTCGGTGCCCAGAGCCAGGTGGAGATTGAGGAACGCACGCACCAGGGACTCGACTGGGGAGACTGTGATCCCTGAGCTGGTTCTTCCCAGGACTTCTTTCTCCCTAGGCCGCTCCCAGCATTTCCAGGCCAGCCCTGTTAGGTTCCGTAGTCTCAGACTCGAGGCACAGAGCCAACCCAATCCAACCTCTGGTCCCCAGGAGCACAGTTGTTCCCCTGTCTAGTGCCAGGTACTTTACCCGTTATCTCACTTATTTCAGAGAGAGCATTTCCCGGAGCACAACGGTCGTGAACAGATATTTATTGCACGCTATCTGAGTTCCCATGCCCAAGACGCTGCACCGATGACAGAGTACTGAAGAGGGATGGAGCGGAAGCAGCAGGGCTGTCAGTCCCATAAACAGAGCCGGCGCCGGAGCGAGCTGCGGATCTCCAAGCAGGCCTTGAGCAGCTCATCACTGTATGGCCCCAGCACATCCAGCTCACATACCCTCCTGTTGACCTGAAGAGCGACACTCAGCTAGGCCCCGAGGGACTCAGTCTGGCACACTCACTGCAGTCCTTGTCTGCTGGCGGTTTCTTTGCGGGGAGGGGATGCTTTCTGAAACAATCTCACTATGTATCCCAGGATGGCCTCAAACTACCTTTCAGCTCCAGGCATGCCCCACAACGCCTGGCTCTTACCTGTTGTTCTGTAAGCCTAAAATTTCAAGTGCTACTTAATCGTCTTTGAGCCTCACGCTGCCCCAGAGGTTTAACATGAGTTCCTTGTTCTCACCCAAAAAAGCCCCCATCCAGTGGGAAAGGCTCCCCACCCGATATATTGCTTCTGAGTTGGTCTGACCAGGGTGCCATGTGTGTTTGACCGTTTCATACTGTGAGTGCCAGAGATTCCTCCTAGTAATAAAGGTGTTTATTGTTCTAGAGAGAAAGGGAAGGGGGAGGGGGCAGGGAGAGAGACAAGGAGAGCCTTCTCCTTTCCCTGGGGTAAGTGGGAAATAATGGGAACACTAGCCACCAACCCAGCCTTTCTTTCTCTGTCCCTGTCCTCACCCCCCCACACACCCCTCACACCTCTGTCAGCAGCTCAATGAGATCTCCTCCAGGGTTGGCTCTGATGACCTCCACCAGCGTCTGGACAAAGTCTGAGCCCTTTTCTTTGTCCCGATAGGCCACACAGCCTAGGTCAGGAGATGGGGTCAGAGAGTCAGTCAGCCTTGGCCTGCTGCCCTCTGCATCCCAACCCCCAGAGGCCTATTGTGGGTGGGAGGAGTGAGAAGGGCAAGCAGGGGGACTTCTGGGTATCTGGCTTGAGACCAGAGCAGGGTCAGGGACTTCTTGCATCTGTTGCTGATGTTTGTAGAGTATTTGGGTAGAATCAATGTAGAACAAACATTTACTGTGGATTTGCTAGGTATCAAGCATTGGACAGGGTCCTGAGGCAAACAGACCTGCCCTGTCCTTGAGGAACCTACACAAGCGCTTGCCTAATGGGCACTTGACAAAAGTGTGCCACAGTTACTCTAACTATAAAGAATAAAGTATGGGAGAAGATGGCTTAACTGCAGCTGGGCTGGTGCCTCTGCCCTTTGCTAATACTAAAGTCACTCCAGGTCTCAGGGCAGGAAGCTAAGGCCACAATAACTTACCCTCAGCAGCTGCGTAGACAGTAAGGATGTCTGCTTGGCTAGAGCTCCCTGGAGAGGAAGGAGGGCTGCCTGCGGAAGAGTCAACCCCCTTTACCAGCATCCTGGGACTCTGCCTGCCTCTGGTTCAAGGGCAGCACAGGGCCATGGAAACAGCGCAGGACAGGAAGACAAATGGAAAACCACAAGTCTTACAGCATTCAGGCTGTATGAACTCAAAGAAGCTAGATCTCCTTGCTGACTTCAAATTGCTAGGCTCACTTAGGTCCCTCCCGGAGTCTTGGCAAAGAAGGGGTAGAGGTGATAGCAGAACCCATGNTGACAGTCCTGGAAGTATGTCATGAATAATTCCCACCACCAGTGTGCCAAGCCCAGGCACTAGAAGGAAGGCAGACCCACCCGAGGCATCCACATGAATCTGGAGAACATCTGCCTGGGTGGGGAGGGCTGGGGGTGCTCGCAGCCAGCGCCTGTACCATGGGGGAGCTCTTGGCCTCACCCCAGGGTCCCTGTTCCCTGGAGAAGGAAGGGGACAGATACTTTTACTCAGTGGTACCTCAGGATATTTCTGGGTGATCCAAACTCCATATAAATAGTGGGGCAGGCTTACAGAGCTGGCAATAATCATTCAGGCTCAAGTTTGTGGGGAGGATAGAGAGGAGCAGGGAAAGGCTAGTGTGCAGGCTTCCTGGAGGAGGTGGATGGGAAATGTGGGAGGCCAAGGGCTGGCAGAGGAATGCCAGGGTAGGTGGTTGGGCTTGAGGCAGGGCCTCTTACCACCACGGCAGGCCTGGAGTAGGAAGATCTTGGGGCGGCTCTGCAGCGCCTGGCAGCAGCTCAACTCCTGCACCAGCATCTCAGGCTGTACTTCTTGCCCATCAGCCCCCAGCAGCTGCCCCTGTGGCCCCCCATGAGCCATCAGGGCCACCAGGGCACAGCTCACAGGGCCCTGGTGAGTGTCCAGCTTTTCCCGGAACTGAGCTAGCTCCTCCCAGAATGCCTGGAGTGGTGAGGACAAGGTCAAGGTCTGAGCCAGCCCCTGGCTGCCCTCCATGGGGCTGGGGGCATCTCTTCAGCCTCTATCTTGGAAAGCAGGCTTCCCAAGGTAGGGAAGTCACTGTCATATGCATGCAGCAAGAAGTCAGAGGCTAGACATATAGATGTACTTCCTGCCTGTGACGTGGGAGCAGTTCAGGAAGGAAACCTCAGGAAGGAAACCTCCAGGGTCCCAGGGGAGGGTGCCCTTCCTTCCAAGCACTGCCAGTTTTGGACTTCCCTGACCTGAGCTGTAGGGTCTGTCCTCAGGGTGACCTTGAAGCCCAAGACCTGGCATAGGCCCTCCAATGCTGCCACATCATGCTGTGTCCCAGGCCGGTCTTGAATCACAGCCAGTAGGAGGGCGGCCCTGGTCCCAGACAGGTCATACTGTGCACTTGGTCCGGAGTCTGACTGTACAGAGGGTTAGGGACATACAGTGGCCTGAGGGGACTCCCAGTTCCTCTCCTCCCCATCTGTATCTCTCTCAGCCTCCACCCAACCTGCAACTGCCCACACAGGACTGGCCTTTCTCCCTGCCCCTCACCTGTGGCCTCCAGGGCTCCACATCTCCCAAACACAGGGTCCCCCGCAAGGAGGTCCTAAAGACTGGGCAGTAGGTATCCCCAGCAGACTCTTCAGCCACTCTACAAAAGAGCTAGGAGGGCAGGGCCCAAGGACACCTCAGAGAACCGCACTGTTAGGGATGGGAGTGGGGGCTGCAACCCAAGCAGAGGGTCAGGATCCTGGCTCCAGGGGAGACTCAGCCAGCTCAGAGCTCCTATAGGCTTTGCAGGTCATATGGCAGGGAGAAAGATGGGAATAGAGAGGTCANGGTGGACTTAAGCAAGACCTAGGCTCTGACTCACACTCAAGTTCATTATCTCACCCTCGGGATTAAGACACACAGAGGGAGGACCCTCCCTGCAGGAGCACAGGTCTGTGGAGGAGGACTCCCAAGGTGGCATTACCTGGAGAGGTGCTAGGTTGAGAGCCATGGAGCAGCACTGGGACCCATAGCTCTCACTTCTACACCTCTAGGCCACTCAGACACCACTGAACTACCCAGCAAGATGTTCAGACCTCAGGAACAAATCGGAGCCTATCTCAGCCACAAGGGCCTTTGAACAGAACAGATCAGCAGTCGCTGCCTGCATGAGTGTCGAAGGGTGAGGCTGAAGTTTCACTGTAGACACTAGGAGCCCAAGGAACGGTACCACTGATGACAGTGAGACTGGCCAGGCCACCAGGGAGGGCACACCACATTGAGGGAATGCTTCAGACAAAGGCATGGGATGTAAAGGAAGTTTGGAATCTGGGTGGTTCCATGTAGGTGTGAAGGCATGTCCTGCAGCCCATGCATGTGTGTGTGTGTGAAGGCATGTCCTGCAGCCCATGCATGTGTGTGTGTGTGGAGGCATGTCCTGCAGCCCATGCATGTGTGTGGGTGTGAAGGCATGTCCTGCAGCCCATGCATGTGTGTGGCTGATAAAGGTTTTCAGAACATGTGCAACAGAGTGTGAATACATTTAGCTGTAACCAGCTCTGGGGAGCCAGGGAGACTTAGGCCCCGCCTTCCCTTCCTCGGGGTCCCCCACCTCTGTCAGCAGCTGCAGCAGTGACCAGTGAGGATGTTGGCTGCAGATTTTCCCCAAACCCGTGAGGAAAGCTTCGGGCTCCCAGGCAGCTGGTGGAGAAGCACCACAGGGCTGTGTAGGTAAGACAGAAGGTCCCAGNTTTCTTGTTCATCCCCGACCTTCCCTCTTCCCTCCCAGAACTGGGGTCACTGCCTGGCCACTCACCCTTGAGGCCACTGGAGAGCAACAGGAAGATTTTGGGGCAACCCTGCAGGGCCCCACAGCGACTCAGCTCCTGAACCAGCAGCTGTGGCTGCCTCAGCTGCCCACTGGGGGCTATCAAAACCACAAGGACACACCCCACGGCACCCCTCTTGACATCCAGCCGCTCCCGGAACAAACTCAGCTCCTCAAGGAAGCTCTAGGAGAAAGAGGCAAAGTCTGGTGAGGCTCTGGGTAAAGTGAGTGCTGTGGCTAAGGGCTAAGGGTTGCGGGGTAAACGCTCACCTGGACTGGGACCTTCCTCTTCTCACAGTTTCCAAAGCCCAGAGCCTGGGACACACCATCCAGGGCAGCAACTGCAGTCGCAGACACCCCAGGACTGCTGAGTATCAAGGCTACCCTTGAACCCTGCACACTGTATTTCCCCTGGGAAAGGAAAACCAGAGGTGTGCTGGGCTAGAGCCCAGCTGGGTGTCAGGAACGGGCTGGGCCAGGCAGAGNATCTCTCTACCTTTCTCCCCAAGCTGTCACAAGCATCCACCAACTGTGCAGCCGCCTGTAGGGTCCCAGACACCAGGAAGGCCATGAGGACCAAGTGGGGCTTCCTCCAAGCCCAGAGCTTACTCCCTGGCTCTGGTCCCCAGTACACTGGGGCCTGAGCCTTGTCCTCTTCTACACACGCTACCTCCTATCAATTGCTATGATTCCATCTGGACTCTGCCCTTCCTTGGTAACCCTGGACTCCACTCCCCCAGCCCAGCTCCCTTCTCCAGCTCTGACTGATAACTTCAGGGCTGGCATTCATGTGTTCCCACCTGAGCCATGAGCTTGAGTTCAATTCTATTCTTAGCCCATGGCCCATGTTTCTATCTGATCTTGCTACACCTGTCTCCTTCAGGAGGGAGCTGCCAGCTCTAAAGCCCCAATACTATTCCCAGCATCCTCTTCACCCTGTCTTCCATGCGGCAGTGCACAAAGCCCAAGCATACAACAGTGCAGGGCTTACAGAGGCAGGAATAGGTAACTGACTGGAACCTGCTTGGTCAACAGTATGACCTTGATTGCTTCCTATGGGGAATGGGGATGGTCGAGGCCACAAGGCAGATGTGCTAAATTGGGGGCTGGCAGAGGAAAGAACCTGGGAACAAAGGCTGGCACATAAGGATCAGTTAATAAGGGACAGGAACATCTTGTCTCTGTGTATTCCCAGGAGAGGCCCCCTAAGGTGGACAAAATGAACCAAGCGGATCCATCAGCAAGAGTCAGAGAAGGAGTGACTGGCCCTGACCAGGCACCACCAGCTTAGTGTAGGCCCCAGCTTNTACTAGGGCAGGGGAGGTGGGGTGTTGAGGCTGGCTGGCAATAACAGCTGGACTCCTTTCGGCTGATGAACCTCTCTGACAGCTTCAAGCCCACACAGGGCAGTTTTGAGCTCTTGATCCCACAGAGCAGCAGGCGTGTCCCCTCATTCAGTCGTCAGTCCCGCTTTACCTTGCTTGTTTCACTAGGGCACTGAAACAGGACCTGACACAGGTCATGCTTGGCTCCTGCTCTGCCAAACCAGGGTGAGTCCCAGGGCTGCAAACACAGGATGTGGCTCCCCCTGGTGACCGCATAGACCATGACCCATTAATGTTACAANCCAAGAGAAAACTTCCATGCCCCTAACTCAGAAAAGCCAGTAAANAAATGACAGCCTCAGGAAAATGACCATGTCTATTCAAATTCTTCTGAAGCCCACGGGGCTGAGCCCTTTTGGAGGGTCCGTGGTCTGTCCCTGTTATTAATTTGAATCTGCACACAATGCAGATTAAAAACATGGAATACAGTGCTCAAGGAGTCAGCTACCAAGTGCTGATAGAGTGCTAGTGTTAAGTACAACAAAAGCCACACCTCTGGAGGAGTGGGTGTTCTCCAGAGCCAGCCTGCTGCTACAGCACCACCTTCACTAAGCTCCAGCCCCGCAGGCAAGTGTGTCTGGGCTCACAGCAGGACAGCCAGGCAGCTTCGTGGGGTCAGGGCAGTACAGAGTGGTCACAGGTTGGAACAGGGAAGAGAGGAAGGCCAGGAAGCTGCTGTGACCAAACCCAGGACCTAAGTTCTCATTGGTGTGGGCCCATGGTCCTTCCCAAAGACCAGCAGTCCCCTGAGGATGGAGGCCAGTCCCCACTGGAAGGCACAAGTAGACAGAAACAGAGAGCCTTTGCTCAAGCAAGGCTGGAGGGTCCTGGAGAGAATCCCTAGGTCCTGCCTGAGGCCTCACACCACCTGATACTCAACTGGAAACTAAATCTCCAGGAAACAAGTGGAAGAGAAATCCAGAGTAGGACGGGGAGAGACAGGTCGGAGGATCCTGGGAGCAGGCAGGCCAGCTCAGAGTACGGGGGGGCCTTGGGTCCTTCGATAGGCTGGCAGTGGTCACAGGCAAAAGGAGAACTCTCCAAGAGGAACAAAGAGAGGCCGTGAGACTCACAGTGAGTATCCACCTTGCTGGGCTGCTCAGGTCCCACTGACGACTCACCCCACGGGTTGGGCCATCTTGGCATGCAGGCTCTGGTGCGCGATGAGGTGTGCACGCTGCTTGAAGCTCTTGTCACACTCGCCACAGCCAAAAGGCCGCTCGCCCGTGTGCACACGCCGGTGGTCCAGCAGGTAGGAGCGCAATGAGAAGCTCTTGCCGCACTCGCTGCAGCCGAAGGGCTTCTCTCCTGTGTGGATGCGCTGGTGGTCAGCCAGGTAGGCGCTGCGGCTGAAGCTTTTGCCACACTCAGAACAGGAAAAGGGCTTCTCGCCCGTGTGCACGCCCTGGTGACGCACCAGGTCAGAAGAGCTGCGGAAGCTCTTGTCGCATTCAGGGCACTTGTGTGGCTTCTCACCAGTGTGCGTTCGCTGGTGCCGGGCTAGGTCAGAGCCCCAGCGGAAGCGCTTCCCGCACTGCCCGCAACTGTGCGGCTTCTCAGTCACTAAATCTCGAAACTGGCGCCTGCGAGTAGGCGGCCGGCCCCGACACGCCACCACCAGCGGACCCAGGGCTGTCCTCAGTGGGTTTTCACTCTTCCAGACTTCGGTCTCAGCCTCCTCGGGATTCCAGGACATAGTAACTTCACAGTCAGTCTGTCCCAACAATGCTGTCACGGCCTCCTCCGCAGGAACTCTGTCACTCTGGCTTTTGGATCCCAAACCTGCAAGGAGGGGAGAAGCCTCTTTAGTCCCCCTTGATTTGGGGACGGGAAGAGATTTAAAGAAACTCGGGGAAATCTCCCTGGCTTTGAGATTCAGGCTGCTGCGGCTCAGACAGATCAAACCTCAGTCTTCTTACCTACAAAATGACTTGGATAGGTGAGCAAGATGGCTGAATGGACAAAGTCACCTGGGTCAAGCCTAACCACAGAGCCTGAACTGTCTGCCCAGAACCTACACGGTGGAAGGAAAGAACCAACTCCAGAACGCCATCCTCTGACCTCCACCCATGCCCCTCTCTGTACCACACANAAAATAAAAATATTACAATGTAATTTTATTTTAAAAGTCCCTTTTTTATGAGAAGGTGATAAAAGACCAGCAAATGAGCAGTTTGAGGCAGACTTAGAGAGACCAGCTGGGCTGATCCTTCTGTAGAGGCACCTGCTATTACAAAGACCCTCTGCCTGTTCCCCACCCTGTGGCCAGGGCCACTCGCCATGGCTGAAGCCAATGGCCCATTCCCAGTCTGTAAACTGAAGGCACCAGTATGTGTAGCCACTGTGGCCCCTCATTCCTTAAGCTCCAGCTCTGCAGACACAACACACAAGAGTCCTGCGCAGGGAGGAGCTCCAAGCCCACTCACAGCCAGACCAGGAATGCTGAGAAAGGGCTTGACTTGGTGTGGCTTCAAACACTGGGGTGCAGCCAGGGTTCTAGTTTGTTTGTTTTTGTTTTGTTTTTAGCATGTCTGTGGCTGACAAGATCCATCAACATCACTGAACCTCAGACTTTTGTCTGGGGACAAACACTCCTACTAGGTACCAGATTGAGATTTGACTGAGAAAATGCCCTTACAAGCCTTCNGCATGGTGCTAGCACAGAGCTGGCACATAAAGAACACTGTCAACTGGTCACATAACCCACAGAGACACAGACACTTGAACATCATGGGAGGCTGTTGAGGAGACTCAGAAAAAGCTAGCTTTAGAACCCAGTTAGGGAAGGGTGGGAAGAAAAGCCAGGATTACCACAGAAAGAGGGCCCCGTAGGTCTGCTTACCGAGAGCAGCATTCCGGGAGTTCTCTCTCTTTATGTCCCAGAAGAGCTCCCTCTGAGCAGGGTCCAGGGAGCCCCATTCTTCTCGGGAAAAATAGAAAGGGATGTCTCCCAATGCCACAGGTTTTTGGAATGGGGAGATGTGACCCAGCTCAGGTCTCCCAGGCAGCTGTGAGTGGGGACAGGAGGGGTCAGATTATATATTCAACAGCACCAAACCCCCAGAGAGAACAAAGGTACTGCTAATATTCAACAGCACCAAACCCCCAGAGAGAACAAAGGTACAGCTAACTCACATGAACTGCAGAAGCAAAGCAAGCACCCATCATCTCTCCTGTCCGTGCTTCTTTAAGAACAGGAAGCTGGGCTGAAGGAAAAGAACAGAGCTTCATACAGGCCAAGGTCAAAGACTGAGGCTGGTGGTTTCATCTACACCGCACACGTGCACACACACCAAATGCATGCACACATGCTCATGTGACTGGGCTTCCCTGTGCCTGGTACCCTCAGGGCAATTCTAGAGAAGAAACCTAGGCTCTGTGTAGCCACACTGCTGACTGAAGAATCTTACTCACCAGGGCTACGCTGCTCTTGGGGTGCAGATAGTTGCTTCTGTACTCTTGCCTTCTGGGGAGGCCCTGTGGCTTGGAGTCCCTGGACTGCTGCCTTAGGCTCCACTTCCGAGAGTTCATCCTGTGCAGTACCATAACATGGCCATTAGCACAGAGACCAGACAGGAGGTGGGGGGGAAGGAGGTATGAGACACACCGATTAGGAGGCTGCGGGTTGGGTAGGGGAAGAGATTAAATGGAGGAGGCCCAGAAAAAAAGAGAAGAGCGTGACATCAGGCAGTGTTTTGTACTCAAGGGTACTTCATAGTCAAGAGGCAAGAGCCAGCCCCTAAAGGCTAGAATTATAGCTACTTAGCAAGGGAGAAAGGTGTATGTGGGGGTGGGGGGGGTCCTCCTGTCAATGGCAGAATCCCATGCCCCAGCTGCCCATTAGCATGACCCCAGATGTCCCAGTGTCAAGGACTCAAGACAGCAGGGCACCCTTAGATGGCTCTACCTCCTCATANCCCTCCAGTGGTCTGATGTATATCACTGTATTTGACGGACTAGAGCAGTCAGTAGACAGACTAACAAAACGTGAGTAGTTGTGTAGAGCTTAAAACCTTTTTGGACTCACTGGGGAGGCAGAGGCAGGTGGATCTCTATGAGTTCAAGGCCAGCCTGGTCTGCAGAGTGAGTTCCAGGACAGTCTGGGCTACATGGAGCAACCCTGTCTCAAAACAACAACAACAAAACAAAAAAATCAAAACAAAACAAACAAACAAACAAAAAAAACTAAACCTTTCTGGACCGTAACCACTTTAAATCCAATGAAGTCATGAAAAATAGACTACATTTCCTTAAGAAACGCATCACATGATCACATGCTGCTACATTGGATTGTGTGTGTTTCCCTGGACTTGGTGTTCTCCCTGTCCCCTAGAGACTTGTCTCCATGAAGATGGCTTCTACTTTTCAGGCTCCTAGACATGGAAAGGCCCCCTCACCTGTGGCCAGGCTTTCAGTGACTGATTCTGTATGTCCTCCACCAAAGCGACAGCTTCGTCACCACTCCCGAGGTGCTGTCTCTGCACCTGGGCTTGGATGTCCCCTGGTAGCACAGCCAGGAACTGCTCCAGCACCAGCAATTCCAGGATCTGCTCCTTGCTATGCAGCTCAGGCCGCAGCCAGCGGCAGCAGAGCCCCCAGAGCTGGCTGAAGGCTTCGTGTGGCCCGCCCACATCCCTGTAGCGGAACTGACGGAAGCGCTGGCGGCAGGCTTCTGAATCCCTGCTGTCCACCTGCTGGGCNGGTTCCTGTTCCCAAGAGCAATCTTCCACCTTCACAATCAGAAGTCCTTCTTCCTCCCCAGGAGCATGGTCTTGGAGCTCCTGGAGGGATGCCATTCCCCTGGCCGAAGGCTCAGGGCTAGTCAGCCTTAACTTGGGATTCCAGAGCTGACCCTGTCAGTCTCCTAGAGGGACTCTCTGTNACAGCTGGGCTGGCATCAGGACACATAGGCCTACGAGAAGAGTAAAAGAACAGTATTTGAGGAAGAGTGGAATACACCAGTCTGGAGCAAAGTCTAGGGACTCTGGCACCCGTATCCCTTTGTACCTCTAAAGCCTCTTTAGGCCTTACTGTAATGGTGTGCTCTATACAGACCCACAATCCTTTATCACTACATCTGACATCCCAAATCTGGGTTCTTCATGGCCCATTTGACAGCCATAAAATCTCACTCATTTGGAAGCACTACTGCACCTGTTGGTATGAGCATACTTTTATCTTCATTGACAGTGGACTGCTCAAGCTTAATAGTAGAATGAAGCATTTTTATGCAGGCTGTAAAGATTCCNTGAACCAGCTGTGGATGTAATTCGGTTGTTACAGTGGTTGCCTAGCGTCTGATCCCCAACACTACATTAAACCGGGTGGGATGGTGCATATTTGTAATCCCCATTCGGGTCATCTTTAGCTATGTGGAAAGTCTGAAGCTAGCCTAGGATCCAGGAGACCCTGGGGTGTGTGTGTGTGTGGGGGGGGGGGGCTGAAGCATTTGTTGCTCTTACAGAGGACCCAGGTTCTGCTTCCAGCACCCACATGGTGACTCACAACTATCTGTAACTCTAGTTCTAGGGGACCCAACCCCCTTTTCTGATTTCCTCAGGCAACAGTTCTGCAGGTGGTGCACACACATCTATGCAGGTAAAACACTCATACACATAAAATAACTAAACCTAAATAAAAACAGTTCAATCACTGAGCTATCCTTTTTTTGGTGGTGGTGGTGGGCTCTAGACAAGGTTTCTTTGTGTAGCCCTGGCTGTCTTGGAACTCACTCTGTAGACCAGGATGACCTTGAACTCACAGAGATCCACCTGCCTCTGCCTCCTGAGTGCTCAGATTAAAAGCGTGTGCTGCCACCACCCAGTTTTAAGCAATTCTTAAGTTATGTTTCCAGCATAAATACTTCAATTGTAAAATTTCACTGGATATATTGGTACATGCATGGTGATGTATATATGTAANCCCAGAACTGTAAGGACCAAGGCAGGAGTGCCCCAAGTTAGAGACCAGTATGGGCTATAGAGCAAAACTGCCTCAAAAAAAACCTTATAATTATCGTGTTTAATTATGAATGTTGTCTCGTCTCTCTACTGATAGGCCATACTGTTATTTTTTTCAAACTTACAAACTCACAGGGCTGGAGAGATGGCTCAGTGTTTAAGAGTATGTGTTTCTCTTGCAGAGGCTGCAGATTCAATTTCCAGCCTCCACATGGAGGCTCACAACCATTTTTAGTTCTAGTTCCAGGGTATCTGACGCCCTCTATCGGCCTTCTCAAACACTGCAATGTGGTACACTCACATACATGAAGGCAAAGACTCAAGACACATAAAATAAAAAGTCTTTTTAAAAAAAGCTCACAAATTCCAGAAACATCTTACTCCAGGTAAGGGGTGGTATCAGAAGCCTCATGGACATCATTCAACGCCATTTATTCACAACTATATATGAATGTATGGCATATATTCGTATTTTATGTTGCTACTCCACAATATTCTCATAAGTGTGATTTGAATTTTTGTCCTTTTTTGTTTCAACAGTCTAAATTAGCATGAGCATGATAATTTAAAAAGCGGGAGGGGAATGTTAATATACCAATACATGTTTCTTTTGATTCACTAACAATCTGATAAACGACGATGCCATATTTTTTCCCGTGCTTTTACTGAAAATTGTTATCTTCAGAATCGACAAGTGCTTCATGTGTGCTTTACATAAATGAGATCTTAAGAGCCTACTACTTTGGATTTTGCTTTTTTTCGCCTAGCAACGGTTCTTTATTAGTGGACCTATAGCTTCCGCGGCATGGGGGTGCTCCAGTTTCTCAACCAACCCGAGGGATGCCTTCGGGCCATTTCCAATTCTTCTCCACTACCACAAGCACTTTATTTACGCTTCTCTTCTCGAGCCTTCTGCCTCATCCTCCAGTGACCGAGGAGGTGTCCTCGGAGAGGGCCCGGACTCACCAGGGTCGCTCGACAGGACGTGGGAAAAGGGGACGGTCCCCAGCAGCCTGGCGAGAGCGGCGGGCTCAGCGGTGCTGCCCGGGGACCCGGAGCGCAAGGAGCCGCCGCCGGCTGCACTGCCCCGAGGAGCGTGTCCCCTCTGGCCCGCGCCTCGGGCGCCGAATCCGCAGGAGCCCGACTGCGCCAAACGCCGGTCCCGCCCCCAGGACACGCCGCCCAGAGCCGCGCTGGGGCTAGGAGCTTCCCCACCAGCTCCCGGTGCCGGAAGTTCGCGCGGGGATCGCCGGGAAACCAGCTGGCGCTTGCGCGGGGACAAGCGTTCGGAAGTTTTACTGTCCAGGACGCTGTTTGTCATTGATGAATAGCCAATGAACAGGGAGAATTCCCACGGCTGGCCAATCTGGGAAACTCTGGAGCTAGAGGTCTGGGAGAAGTCTCATTTTTGCCTTCTGGGTCGCATTTAGTCTAAATCAGGTCCTCGGGAGATCTCGGAGCTTCCTGGAAAATGCAATTTAATTAGACCGGAAGCCTCCATCCTGGGCAGCACCCCCTTCCCACCTACCAGCATTTCCATCTGTACTGAGCTGAGGAGCAGGAATCCTGATGCCTGGGGACACTGAGCAGGAGGCCCACCTCTGCCTAGACAGGTGTTAAGCATTGTTGCAATCTGTTAAAGCCACTATTGATGTTAATGGTGAGTTAGCTTTGTCTGTAAGCATCCTTGATGTTTATTTTACTATAAATAGACAAAGACCGGAATGGGGTACAAAGACCGTACGACAGTCGTTGGACTTTCCCTTATTGCCGGTGTCGCTTTGAGCAAAAGGACTGTTAGTCAGACATCCAGCCGGAGTGACCCTCATGTCAGCACCAGCTATCTGGCACACTCAATGGACACCTTGAGAAAACGACACACAGATAAAAGCTGATGGTCTCTGCTCCTGAGGGCAGAGCCTCAGCCAGGGCTGTTTGAAACAGGCGTAAATTCTTGCTTTCACAAGCCTCTGAATTCTAGGTAACCCTGAAGCCATGTCCACCTAGGCTACAAAGGGAGCACTCCTCTCTCCTGTGATTGATTGCTAAAAGGCAAGGCTGTGATTGTCCAACACCCCTCCCCACGGCATATAAGCAGGCCCATTGGACACACAGCAGGCTGGGAGATAGCTGTTGCCTCTCTTGGTGTTGCTGTTTTAGTCCCAGTGAAACTCTTGCGTGGTCTTGCCTGCTTGGAGTAGTGAAGGCTGGGTTGGTAACACAATGACAAGAAATATAACAGTGTAGGAAAGAACATTAAGAGCCAGGTGGTGGTGGCACACGCCTTTAATCCCAGCACTTGTGAGGTAGAGGCAGGAGGATCTCTGAGTTCGAGGCCAGCCTGGGCTATAGAGAGTTCCAGGACAGCCAGGGCTGCACAGAGAAACCTTGTCTCGAACCCCCCCACACACACACAAAAAAGAGAACACTAAGAAAGACTGGAGTCAGACAGAATGGCACGTGCCTGTAATCCTAGCACTCAGGAGGCTGAGGTAGAAAGATNATCTAAAAAAAAAAATTAAGGTGCTTATGCCCAGCAGTGGTGCACACACTGTTAATCTCAGCACTCAGGAGGCAGAGGCAGGTGGATCTCTGTGAGTCTGAGGTCAACCTGCTCTACAGAGTGAGTTCCAGGACAGCTGGGCTACAGAGAGAAACCCTGTCTCAGAAAAAACTAAACAAAACAAAAATTAAGTGTTTTTGCATTCGTGTGTGGCTGTTACTATCCCCAGAACACCTTTTCAACTTGGAAAATCTAAACCATTCCTGTTAAACACTGTCTTAGGGTTTCTATCGCTGTGACAAAACACCATGACCTTAAACACCATTGGGAGGAAAGGACTTATTTCAGCTTTGAATTCTCAGGTCATATTCCATCGCTGAGGGAAGTCAGGGCAGGAACCTGGAGGCAGGAGCTGATGCAGAGGCCATGGAGGGGTGTTGCTTACTGGCTTTCACTGTGGCTAGCTCAGTCTGCTTTCTTAGAGCATTCAAGACCACCAGCCCAGGTACCACCCACAGTGAGCTGTACTCTTCCATATCAAGTATCAATCCAAACACTGCATCATAGGCTTGCCCACAGGCCAATCTGTTGGGGTGCATTTCCTCAATTTAGGTTCACTCTTTCAAAATAACTCAAGCTTGTGTCAAGTTGACATAAAAACTAGCCATGGTTAAATACTGACCTCCAAGGTCTCCTCCTAGCCCTCTAATAACCACCATACCTTGTTTGGATGGGATGTTTGTTTTTGTGTTTAAAGGTTTATTTATGTGTATGTATGTCTGCTACATGTGTGTGGTGCCCAAGGAGCAAGAGAGTGCAGTGAATCCCCTGATGCTGGAGTTATAGGTGGTTGTAAGCTTCCCGGCGTGGGTGCTGGGAACCAAACTTAGGTCCTCTGGAATCACTCTTAACTGATTAGCCAATTCTCCAGCCCCAATTGCTTGGTTTGGGGATCTTTGAAACACCGTGTCATGCAGCCCAGGCTGGCCTAAACTTTGCTATGTAACCAAGTGTCTTAGTGACTGTTCTAATGTGTGACAAACACCATGACTAAGGCAACTCAAAGAAGAAAACATTTCATTTGGGGCTCACAGCTCCAGAGGGTTAGAGTCCATGACCATCATGGTGGGGAACATGGCAGCAGGCAGGCAGGTTTGCACTGGAGCAGTAGCTGAGAGCTCACATCTGGTCCACCGGTAGGAGACAGAGAGAGTGAGCTAACAGGGAATGCTGTGGGCTTTTGAAACCTCAAAGGTCCTCTGGAAGTACTCTTAACCAGTGAGCCATTTCTCCAGCCCAGTTGGAACCTCAAAAGCTAGTTTTTGTGGGGTTTTCTTTTTTTTTTTTGGTGTTGTTTTGTTTTGTTAATTTTACATTTATTTGGGGAGTGTGCACGGAGGTCAGAGAACAATGGTTTTAGGGGTCAGTTCTTCTACTGTAAGACGAATTTCTAACCAGTCTTATTAATAAACACACAGAACAAGAAATAAGAGTGAAAAGCTGACAGAGATCAGAGGAATTAGGAGCAAGCCACCAGCTAGCCTCACCTCACCAACGCTGCCGCTGCTTTTAAAGAGCAAAGCGAAGAGAGTGATTTCCTGTCTAACCCGGCTTTTTATGCCTGTTTATTCTGCTAACTCATTTCCTATCTCCACCAAGCTACGTCACTTTCTGTCTGTCTGCACAGACCTCCAGAACTCTATGGCTGATGCTGGGATTAAAGGCGTGTGCCACCACCGCCTTCCGCTAGTTCCCTAATGTGACCTTGGACTCACAGAGAACCAAACGGATTAAGGGTGTGTGCTAACTTGCAAGACTTGTTTTTACGACTAGTGGCTGGCTGCCCCGTTTNNCCTCCGATCCTCAGATAAATTTTATTGGGGGACACAGATAAAATATCACCACATTCTACTATGTGGGTCCTGGGGCTAGAACTCAGGGCCTTAGGCTTGACAGCAAGTGCCCTTACCTGCTAAGCTACTTCACCAGCCCATCTTTTGAACTTTTTCCCTTTGAATTGATAGTTTATGTGCAAGCTTCCAAATGTAAAGTGCTTACTCTCCCCTTGTTGTGGATGTCTTAGTCTCCCCTCATCTGCATCTCCTTTCTAGAAACAAACA
>LZPO01008064.1:195929-211594 GCA_001675575.1 Neotoma lepida
AGAGAGAGAGCGAGCGCGAGCGCTAGCTCCAAACATAGAAAACTTAAAAAAATTTGAGCCCGGCAGTGGTGGCGCACACCTTTAATCCCAGCACTCCAGAGGCAGAGGCAGGTGGATCTCTGTGAGTTTGAGGCCAGCCTGGTCTACAGAGCGAGTTCCAGAACAGGCTCCAAAGCTACACAGAGAAACCCTGTCTCAAAAAACAAAAACAATAACAACAACCCCCCCCCAAATTTTTTGATTGCTTTGAAGATAAGGTTTTTCTGTGTAGCCCTGGCTGTCCTGGAACTCACTGTAGANCAGGCTGGCCTCAAACTCAGAGGTCTGCCTGACTCTGCCTCCCAAGTGCTGGTATTAAAGGCATGTGCTGCCAACACTGAGGAAATAAATATGTATTTCTATAATCAGCTGTTTTTTACTATGCCGAAAAGTTAACTATGTTTTTATATGCCAAACTTTAATATGAATATACACATGCAGCATTAAGCACAAACCGTGCGAAGACAAAATTTAAAATATATCTGAATCAAAAAAGTAAATAAATAAAAGCTGGGCCTAATGGCATACTCCTGTAACCCCATCACATGAAATGCGGAGGTACGAAATCGCTACAAGTTCTAGCCCAGCCTGGTCTGTCTCTTCATAGCGAATTTCAGGTAAGCCAGGGTCACAGCCCTACGAGCCCCGGCGAGGAGAGGCAGCTGACAGAGGGAGTCAGTNAACACAGTCTTTGGTTCTTCTGAGGGCCGAGCCAGGAGAACGGAAAACCGGACCATTTCCAAACTGTAACCTGGAACCGTTGCCTGGACAACCGCGAGGATTGGCGCACAGCAGAGAAAAGCGCGTTGCTGGGACTAGCGTCCGCGGTGATTGGCTGGCTTTTCTGGCGCCCGTCTCCCTGGCAACTGACTGGCTGAGGACAGCGGGCCTATCAAGAGCTCCGGGGAGCTAGCTGTCCTAGGCCAGAGCGGTGTCCACAGGCCTCCACCTCGCTAAGATCGCACTTCCGCCAGTACCCTGAACCATGGTACGGGAAGCTCAGAAGGAAATGTGTTCGCTCTGTCCTCGCCAGCGCTCGGCTCTCAGCGGCACACTGGTACACCAGGCGTTCAGCTGTGGCCATGAGCCCTCCAACATCAAGACCCTCCTCAGGCTTCCTACCTTTCATGACACCCCACCAGTCATCAGTTCCTTTCGAGGCCCACAATACTAACACTTCATTTTATTTGTCCTTTGTTAAAAGTTTTTCAAGGTGCCCCTATCTTCTGAACATACTCTTGTGTCATCTGTCCCGGTGTGTCACTACACACCCCCATGCACCAGGCACACAGCCTGAGGAACTGAAATCATAGTCAATAATACCCATCCTGCTAGTGAGTCAGTACACTAAGGTCCTGCGAATTTTAACAAGTCTTTGCAAGCCCTCATTATAGTGTTCAAGGAGAGAAGCCCACTTTACAGGTGAGGGCCCCCTCAGCCCCTCACACTGAGCCACAGAGAAATTCCATTGCTGACTGACATTGGTCAGGTACAGACAAGATGGAGGTAGCAGTCTGTCTGTCTGGCCTCTTTGATAAATAACCATCTAGCCAGGCATGGTAGAGCACATCTGTAATTCCAGCATTTGTGAGGAAGAGCCAGTATGGCCAGTGGTTAGAGTCATCCTTGACTATTGAGTTCCAGGTCAACTTCAGGTATCTGAGATCCTGTCTAAATAAAACTTTTTGTTTGTTTATTTGAGACAGGGTTTCTCTGTGTAGCTCTGACTGTCCTGGAACATGCTCTGTAGACCAGGCTGGCCTTGAACTCAGAGATCCACCTGCTTCTGCCTCCTGAGCATGTTCCAGAATAGCCAGGTCTATACAGTTTGTCTAAAAAACAAACAAACAAAAAACTAAAAATACTGCAACAACTCTTCCAGACCCGATCTGACACCAATTCCCAGCCCTCTGACTGTGTGACTTGTGATTCAGGGGCTGGAGAGATGGCTCGGTGGTTAAGAGACACACATTCAGGCAAAACACCAATGCACATAAAACAAACAAACAAACAAACAAATAAAACTAAGGCAACAAACCTAGGCAGAGAGTAGAGGTAATGTAGACAATGCACACAGTCTATCTGCTGGCCCTGCTTCATGCCTGGGCAGCTATTGTTACTATTCTCTGTATCTTATTCAAGCTACAGAACTGTACCCCTTAGGAGCTAGGCACCAGCCAGAGCTGCAGACAGTATGTGGTTCCCTGAGGCCTCTTGTATCACAGCTGAATGTTCTCTTGGCAGCTGAGCCACAGTGCAGGATCATAGGCTGGATCCCGGGTTTAAAAACGAGAAAATGGGAATGTATGCTACAGAGGTTAAACATCAGAACTTTTGTTCAAAGCCAAATGGGAGGGAAGGTACNGCACATTATAAATGGCATATCCCAAGGAGATGAGCAACAGAGCTGGCAGCAGCGGCAGAATGCATGAGAGGTGAGAGTGGTCCCTGGTGAGGAATTCTCCGTTTCCCTGGCAGGCCCTAACGTAAGCAGATAGAGAGGATTACCCACAAAACAGCCAGGAGCCTGAGGCAGGCAGTTCGATTCAGTACACAGGAAACAGTTGCCCTGCTTCCGGTTCCCGATATAAAAGCCAAAGGGATCCCTTTCCCCGGCTTCAGTTTCACAAGTGACTGGCTGTCTTCCAGTTGGGAAATTTGAACTCAGCGCCTTTGCTTACAGACTTATGGTCCCAAGATGGGCTGGGTGGTTTACACCTATAATCCAAGTACCTAAAAGGTAGAGGCAAGGAACATCAGTTACAAAGCTTGTTCTAGGCTACTCTAGGCTACATGAAACCAGGTCTCAAAAACCAAAACCAGGGTGAGCTGGCTCAGCAGGTAAAGATGCCTACTGCCAACCAAGCCTCGCAACTTGAGTTCCATACCTGGGATCCACATGGTAAAGAACCAATTCTAAAAGTTGTTCTCCGACTTGCAGCAGGTGCACGATGGCACATTCATGCCCCTACACATACACGTATATAGATACCAACAACAACCACAAAAGCCATTTTTTTTTTTTTTTTGAAAAATAGTTCCTAATGTTCTGGACTAGCTTTTTGACAATAGGGACCCTGACCCAAGATACGGCTAGGGAAGAGAAGCTTCCCAGGCCAAAATAGTGACCCAGGGATGCTTGAACGAGGACCCTGGTAGAACCAAGAGCTGCCAGACACTCAAGAGATCGGCTCAAGCACCAGGTAGACAGAGCCCCAGGCCACAGCTTGAAATCCAAGGCCTTTAATCTGCAGCTAGAGTGCCTGCTCTTCTCCCACGTCACCATGTCCCACCTAGTGCCAGCGCTGGACCCTTACAGCTCCCCGCCCTCACCCCGTCCATCCCACTGGCTAGGACCCAGTGTCTTCTCAGGGTCCTAGCATCAGCAGGAACTGTCCCAGTCTCCTGGATGTTCTCACTGCTCTCGCTCTCTCTCTCTCTCTCTCTCTCTCTCTGGCTTCTAAGTGGGAGCAGGTGGGGGTGCAGTGAGCGCCCCCGCTGCAGCCGCTGCCCCCAGCATGAGCATGGCCAAGGCCTTGGGCCCAGTGGTGTGGATCTTCTCATGCCGGTGCAGGTTGGAGCGGCGGCTGAAGCTCTTGCCGCAGAGCGGGCAGGAATAGGGCCGCACACCGCGGTGGGTGCGCTGGTGGGCAGTGAGGTGTGAGCTGTGGCTGAAGCTCTTGCCACAGTCGAGGCAGTGGTAGGGCTTCTCGCCCGTGTGCGTGCGATTGTGCGCGATGAGGTTGGAGCGCTGGCTGAAGCACTTGCCGCACTCCGGGCATGGGTAGGGCTTGACGCCGGTGTGGGTGCGCTGGTGCGTGACCAGGGCGGAGCTCTGAGTGAAGCACTTGCCGCAGACAGGACACTTGTGCGGCTTGGCGCCAGTGTGAGTGCCCTGGTGTGTGACCAGGTCCGAGCGGCGGGTGAAGCGCTTGGCGCAGCGGTCGCACACGTAGGGCTTCTCACCGGTGTGGATGCGCTGGTGCTGGATCAGCGTGGAGTGGTGGCTGAAGCTCTTCCAACACGAGGGGCAGGTGTAGGGCTTCTCGCCGGTGTGGATGATCTGGTGCTGGATNAGGTGTGAGCTGCGGCCGAAGCGCTTGCCGCAGTCCGTGCAGGTATAGGGCTTCTCACCCGTGTGAGTGCGCCGGTGTGTCACCAGGTGTGAGTGCCAGCTGAAGCCCTTGCCACACTGTCCACACTCGTATGTCTTCTTGCCTGTTTCACTGTCAGGGACTAGACCTTCCTCGCCACTTTCCAGGGCGCCCTTCTCCTCCTCCCTGGGTTTCTCTGGGCCGCTGTTCTCTGGGGTCTTGAGAGCACGTGTGTCGGGTGAGGATGGCTTTGGCTGCCTGGCTTCCCCCGCGTCTCTGGCCATCTTTGCCACTTGCTGACCACACTGCGGCTCTTCCCCTGGAGCCCACCTGGCCCTGGTCCTTAAGGGTTTCATATCGCCTAGGGTTGCCATGGCTAGAGCTGGTACCACCTTCCCCATTTCCACAATTCCTGTAAAAAGACAGGGCTGCCAGCTGGAGACAAACTTCTGGAGAGCACGAGGAATGGGCAGGCAGAGCTAAAAACCCAGGAGATGGATTCTGGGAGACAGGAAAAGGCAAGGGGAAGCCAGTGGACCCCCTCAAGACAAGAGCCGCCCTCCAGCAGTAGAGGGGACTGGAAACCCTGCATCCACACCCACAAGGGGGAGCCCCAAACCAAGGCATTTGCTAAGGCCCTCACCTGAACTAAGGCCTCTCCTCTCCTCAGCACCTGGCGGTCTGCTGGAACTTGCCACCTCGCCCTTCAGCTGAACTTGGGGGACCCAGAAAGGTCTGCTGAATGGAAACTCTGTGCAGAAAGAGAAGCTGTGCTTCTACCCAGTCACAGAATCACCCCCAAACCACACTCCTCCCATCATCTCCCATCTCCAGCCCCACACGACTCAAATGAGGAAAAAGGGGGAACAGGGGACCTAGAAACCTAAGGCAAAACAAAAGGCACTCATAAATTCCCCTTAGAGTCAGGCATGGATGCCAGCATCTGGAAGGCTGGCAGAGGGTACTAAGCTCAAGGCTAGCCTAGGCTAAACAATGAGACTGTNTCAATAAAAATTAGTAAGCAAAACTTTAAAAATTCTAGGTTTGGTGGCACATTTGTGGAATTCCAGCACTTAGGAGGTGGAGCGAGGAAGATCAGGAGTTTAAGGTCATCTTCAGCTATATGAGTTCAAGGCTAGGCTGTGCTATGAGACCCTGTCTCAAAACAAAATTTAAACAAACAGATAAATAAATATATGTATNCTTTTAGAAGGGCTGGAGTGTGGCTAGGGAGAGAACGCTGGCCTGGTATGTGTGAGGCCCATCCCTAATACCACATAAAATAAAATAACTCGACTCCCTTTGCTGATAGTTCATTCTCTTTACCGGTAGCCGCCAGTTATCCTCTCCNAGAGCTTGGCTGGCCCTACCTCCTGTTTCCCTGAGCAAACAACAGAACTCTAAAGGAGGAGCAGAGCCTGCTCAGTTCAACAGATCCCTTTCCTTGTCACAGCTGCCAAGCAGGGGGCAGCAGCAGGGGCCACAGAAGATCACCTGCTCCTCTACTTGCATTCAGGGGAACCACGGATGGGACAGAGGCCAAGCTCCAGAGGCTGAGACANTGATGTGCTGNGTCCCTGAAGAGTTTGGTGTAGTCAGTAAGAGGAGAGGGCTGTGACTCTCACACCTCAATAGAGGACAGGAATTTGTTAGATCACTGGTTAGAGCCTGCTTGAGTTCTACGTTTCCTCTGATGTNCAGGGTTTGCTTGGACTTGTTGGTCTGGGCCCTGGGAAATGCTAACAATGGGTAGTAGGCAAACCTGAGACAACTACAGGAGTGAGTGGAGTGGCTGATGTGCCCAAAATGGTTCTCAGGGCCACCATCCAAGTCATCAACAGAACTGCCAAGGCCATGGGGCCTGCCAGCTAAACCCGTGTGNGGATGTAAATTCCAACCTTAGCAACCACATTAAAAGCCAGACACTGTGGCAAATGCTTGTAGTCCTAAGGATGGGTATGTACATGCCTGGAACTCAACAGCTATCAAGCCTAGACAATTTGGTGAACTCAAGACCAATGAAAGACCCTGTCTCAAAAAAATCGAAGTGAGCNGGGCAGCAGTGATGGACCGTTTTAATCCCAGCACTCAGGAGGCAGAGGCAGGCGGATCTTTAAGTTCAAGGCCAGCCTGGTCTACAGAGTGAGTTCCAGGACAGCCAGAACTACACAGAGAAAAACTGTCTTGAAAAAACAAAAAACAAACAAACAAAAACAAAAAACAAAGTGGACAGCACTGAAATAACAATACCCAAGGCTAACCTCTGGTTTTCTCTCTCTCTCTCTCTCTCATACACACACACACACACTGCTTAGGCCCAGAGATTCCACCTTAACTAGTAAATCTGAAATAGCTGCATGATGGATGGACGGACGACAATGAAGCCCTGAAAACATCATCAAATTCTGTCAAGATTAGTTTGGAAGTGAGGAGTCAGAAGCCTGAATTGAGATGCAGGCCCTTCCCTCCCCTGGAGGAGCAAGCTTGCCCCGTAGGTTCCCTGAAGCAGCAGCCATGCTTCTAGTTTAAGGACCTGAGAGGGTAGATGATGGCCCATCTGACCAGGGAGCCTCCGGAGGACCGGACACATTTGAAGCTGGGACTCTGAGAAGGAACCCAGCTCTGGTGATAAGTTAATACAGTGAAAGGAAAGACAGATTCCTTCCAAATCAACACTGTACAGTGCTGCAGTCACTAACCAGCATGGCTGCCACTTCTTTTTAAATGTCCTTTGAGATAAGTGTCACTACTTAGCCCTGGCAGGCCTGGAACTCTGTAGGTAAGCATCAATCCTCTAGCCTTTGNCTCTGCCTCCCAACTGCTGGGGTTACAGGTATGAGCGACCACACCCAACACTCTGGCTGTTCAAACTCCAATCTGAGCTGATCAAATGAAGTTTAAAATTAATCCCTCCTATCCTGTTTCTAGAATTCAGCAGGCACTTGACTTGTGGCCCCTGTCCTAGGACAGATGCAGACATTTCCATCTGTGTGGAAAGCTTCTGCAGGGCAGTGCTGTCCAGATAAAGAAGAGAGGAAAGGGGAGAGGAGGTGAGGGGTAGGTAGGGTGGCAATGACAGGGTGGCCTTCAACACTCCTGAGGCCACAGGAAGATGCCATTGCAGATGAGCCCTTACCCAAAGCCAGCCCATTTTTTTCCTGGAGTACATCCCTGTAGAAACTTTGCTGTGTGTGGTCCAGCCTTCCCCACTCCTCCCGGGAGAGATACAGAGCCACATCCTCAAAGGTCACCGGCATCTGAGACAACACGAAAACAACACTATTCAGGGTTTGCTGTGGGCATGGTAAGAAAAAATGACACCACCAGGCCGTCAAACTGCTGCCTCCAGTGACCGCATCACTTGGATTAGATGGCTGNACAGAAGAGCCACCCAAGAATGGCTTCTGTGGGAGGTGATGGTCAGGAGCCATGGCCACAGCTCAGGCCCTCACATGGTCTCCACCCTAAGCTCATCCCTCTGAGGAGGATTCTCGATGACACACCAGCCACTCTGCTCCTTCTGCTTCTCCACCAGCTGTGCCAGGGCTGCAGTGAGCCCATGTCTGGGTGAGGGCTNTCAGGTGGCCCCAGCAGCACTTTAGCAGGAGCTTCTGACTCCAGGCAGGACAGGTCACATGCTGAACCCATTACAGAAAAGGCTGAGTACCATGTGAGGAGCAGGAAGAGGCCTGCCTCTGTCCTGGGGCAGGCTGGAGGGACCCACAGGGGACACTCACCTGGGACCAGGCAGTGAGGAGTGCCGCAGCCACCTGTCGTTCTCTGGTCCTTCCCCCTCGGGAAAGTACCGGAATCCAGGGTGAGGGAAGAGCTGCAAGAAGACAGGGTCCTCAGAGCAGCCAGCATCCTGGGCCATGATGCTCCTCCAGCTATCTCAACCCTCACCCGATTCAACCCAGGTCACCCACTCCAAGGCTGCTAGGAGGCAGGTGGAAATCTAGGGCCTCTCCCTCCCTCGGTAAAACCCTCAACTCTCCCCAGAATGTCTCCCCGAGAAAGCATGCCCTTCTCCTACCTCCGCCAGGCAGAAACAGGGCTTTCTCCTTAGAGGCAGGACTCCGGGGCATCCAGCCCTGTGTTCCTGGAGCCCTATCCTCCAGTGATACCCCCTCAGGGTGTGGTTCTTCTGGCTCTGCCTTAATATGTGTTGACTCCTGAGAGGCTGTCAAGGGTACTGTCTCCTCCTGCCCAGAGAACATGTCTCCACAGCACTGCCCATGACCTGGAACCTAGGAATCACACTCCCTATCAGCACTGGACTGGAGATCCGGCAGAGACAGCTGGCAGTGGAATGCATACTCCAACATAAGGCACACTTCAGAACACTACTTCTCAGCCTTCCCAACGCCTCCACACTTTAATCCAGTCCCTCATGTTGCGGTGACCCCAGCCATACAATTATTTTTGTTGCTACTTCATAACTGTAATTTTGCTACTGCTATAAATCCTAATGTAAATATCTGACATGCAGGATATCTGATATGTGACCCCTGTGAAAGGGTAGTTCAACCCCCAAATGGGCTTCAACCTGCAGGTTGGGAAGCACTGTCTTACAGGGTTGGCCTTTCTTTATATCCAGGGCTCACCCCCAGCAAGGACAGGCAACAGGAGATGGAAGAGGCACAGCCATGAATGTAACTGTATTTGTAGTCGGGTGTGGTGGCACAGTCTGTAATCCCAGCATTTGGGAGATGGAAGCGGGAGGATCAGGAGTACAGGGGCATCNTTGGCTACACAAGCGGTTCTAGGCCAACCTGGACTACAGAGATCTTGTCTAAAAACAAAACAAAGAATGGAACCTTATTTGGAGAAAGGTCTTTTACAGAGATAATTAAGTTAGCAATCTTGAAATTAAATCATTGGAAGTTTAGGGTGGGCCCTACAACCCGGTGATTTATACTTTGGTGAGAACAGAAGGTACAGTTAGGTCTGGTGGTGCCAACTCGGGAAGCTGAAGCAGGACGATAGCNAGTTCAAGACCTCCCATGGCTACTAAGAGAGTTCAGGGCCACACAAAAAACTTAGCAAATCTGTTTCCAAAAATAAAATAAAAAGTCAAAAGAGGATTTGAGATATAGCTCAGTAGGAGACTGCTTACGGCATGTATGAGAAGCAGGGTTCAGTCCTTAGTAACACACACACACACACACACACACACACACACACACATGGCTGGGGAATGTAGCTCAGTAACCGAGTGCTTGACTACTCTTTTGGAAGACCTGAGTTAGGTTTCCAGCATTCACGCTGGACAGCTCAGAACCACCTGCAACTCCAGCTCCAGGGAATTTGATGCTCTCTCTGGACCACAGGCACCTGCACTCACATCCAAACATCCCTCCATCCCCAACACACACACACAAATATACATATAAATAAAAATAAATAAAAAAAAGAAGAGGAAGAAGAAGAAAAGGAGGAGGAGGAGGCACGGAGAACAGAGATGGAGCCATACACATACATGACTGTGACTAGCCAGAGCCATGAAAGGCTCCCTTCCTGAAAGCCTTCAAAGGGAGCAGGGCATTCTAGCACTGTGAGAGAATAAACCTAGGTAGGCTTAAGCCTCTTGGTTAGTGGGAACTTACCAGGCAGCCACAGGAAGCCAACACATCGAGGCTGAGAGATAAAAGAAGGCCCATATCACAGAGCTCTAGAGCTTCCCTTGTGCTGGGGGATACCTGGTGAGTCCTCACCTACGACATGGTGTAACCAGCTGGCCTTCTGCTGGACGTTTGCACCTCTTCTCCTTCCCTCCCCTGTCTGGGACCTTCAGAGTACCTGGGGCCATGACTGACCAGTGGCCTAGACTCAGCTGCTCTACCGCCTGCACGTGACAGTTAGGAAGAGCTGGTGGCTCAATGAGGGACGTTGCCTGCTCCAGAAGGTTCTGGATAAAGAGCAATGCGAGTTCCTCCATCAGTGTGCAGCTGATGGCATCGGACATCAGAAAAGAATGCAGATATAGGAGGCTCATCAGGTGTCAGGTCCCCACCTAAAAAGCTGCTGTGGCAGGGACACTGAACACTGCTAACAATTCTTTGGGCTTCTACATCGTAAAAATGGCAGTACTCGTACTAGTGTATATTCATAACCACCAGCAAAACTCGGTAGGAGGATCCAAATTCCTGACTTGGTTCAGTAGTTACGGGTGTTCTCGGTTCATGTATCACAGTAACCATCAGTGACAAGCTGGCAAACTGCTTACAGACGACTCTCACACTCATTATCTCCTTCAGTCCTACCAGTGACCTAGTGAGGTAGGTAGGAACGGCAAGTGACTCAACTTTACACATTTCACAAGTAGTTCCCACAGGCCAGGGTTCTGGCCCATGGTCACACAGCAGAGCTGAGGCTGATTCAGAGTCCTCTAGCTCAGAGCTCAGAGAACCTGAATCCCCAAAGGTGGCAATCACACACACACACACACACACACACACACACACACACACACACACACGCAGAACTAGAACTCACACTCAGAGAAGTAAACCATATGAGGCATGGCCCAGGAGGGAGTGGGGAATAGAAGACTTCCCTATGTTCTGTGAATGCTATGCCTCTTACTAGACAGAGCAAAAACACATTGTAAAGACCGATTGGAAGCTATTTCCCAAGATGCTGCTTCTCCCTCTCACCCCTGCCCAGTGCCCTTATCTGGAAGCCCCACTNCTACAGTGACTCTCACTCTTTCTTTTGTCCAGATAATAGTTTTGAAAATCCCCTCTGCTCCATTCCAAGGGATCCCACCCTCCCTAGGATCCCACCATACCTCATGGGTTTTCTCCTTGCTTTCAGCAGCTAGGATGCTTTTACTGTCTGCAAACATCTTCTATATCAGAGAGAGAAAGAACAGCAAATGATTCTCTCCCCNGCTCGTCAAGCCCCCTCCAGGTTTTAGCAAGAATCCTGGAAAAGAGGAAAGAAATCAGTATCTGGGACACCTCCGAAGTGCTCCAGCATTCTTTATGTCTGACTACAGTGCAAATGAAGTCTGCAGGACCCTGTGGAGTCCCGTGCTGAATGATGTTTTCTGGTTTATTTGAAAGGAATGGCATTGTCCCCTTTGTCACTAAAGCAAGAGCCTCAAATCTCAGTGAAGCCAACTCAGGGAAAGTGAGGGCTGACTCGGAATCAAGGTTTCTTGTCATGAGGCGCAGAAAGTTCTGCAGAGAACTACGAAAGAGGTGCCGGTGCGCTGATGCCTGCCGTGTGCCCCAGGTGGACACAGCCTCGCCTGGAATCCACGAATCAGCTGCCCACTCTCAGCAGTTCTCTGAAAGCTGCAGCTTCCCCTCCGGGGACGTTCATCCTGGTCATGGTCCGGGTGGGCCATGTCCTCACCTTCCCCATCGTGGGTTCAGCCCCCTCATTCTCTCCTGCCAGCCTGAAGCCTTCCACCTTTGACCCTGTCCTCTTCTGCAAGCTGACTGCACAAGCCGATTGCCAGATGCCCTCCCAACCATCCCTTTCTCACCAAGGTAGAGGCAAAGGAGGCACCGGGGGTGCCGTGGAGCCCCCTCCCGGGGGATGAAGCGAGTCTTGGCAGCCAGAACTGATCGGGCCGGGAAGCCCGGTGGAGGCTGGGATTAGGAACAACAGGAAGTCCCTTCCAGATCCCATTCCCCACTCAGCTGCAGCTTTACAGGGTTCCCAGCTTCGAGGGTTCCGGTTCAGGGGGTCCCCAGCCTGGGCTGCACCTGTCTTGGCTTGGGAGATAGGGTCGGATCTGTAGTGCTAGTTATGAACACTGAAACAGAAAAACTGCAGACGCGCAGGGCGTTGGGGCGCACGCCTTTAATCCCAGAACTCGGAAGACAGAAGCAGGGGAATCTCTGAGTTCGAGGCTAGCCTGGTCTACAGAGTGAGTTCTAGGACAGCCAGGGCTACACAGTGAGACCCTGTCTCGAAAAACAAACAAACAACAACAATAAAACAAAGACAAAAAACAGACGGTGCATCTTTAGACAGACTCGAGTGTTTGATGATTCAAAGATTGCAGTCATCCTAAAAGGAGCGTCACTGTACTGAGTGGAGGGGGCAGGGGCATTCTCTCCAGTACACCACACGTCAGAAGAGCATAGACTACCTATGGGGCCCCTGGATTCATTTAAGGCTCCTAGGTTAAGAGGTCCTCTGGGTCCTCCCAGACTGATACAGAGTTCTGGATCTCTGAATGCACTTAAGAAACAGGATTCGAAACTCTGTAGCCCACCTTGATGGCCTACGTGTCTGCAAGATGGGAGAGAAATTGGATTTGTCAAGACCCACTTAGGCTCAGTAATAGAGGGGGTATAAAGACTGGCCCAGAGTGGATTTGAGAGGCATAGAGGATGAGTATGATCAAACTACATTGTATTAAATCCTCAAATAACTAATACAAATTATATATATATATATATGTATATATATATATATATATGTGTAGACAGGCTCTCACTATGTAACTCTGGCTGTCTTGGAACTCACTATGTTGACCATGTTGGCCTCGAACTCACAGAGAACTGAAACTATTATTTAAAAAAAAAAAAAAGATGGAGCTTGGGAAACAATAGCTCAAAGGTTAAGAGCATTGGCTACTGTTCCAGAGGACCCAGGTTCAATCCCCAGCACCTACATAGTGGTATTCCTAAGAGATCTGACACCCTTTTCTGGACTCCAAGTATCCTGCATGCACGTGAAGCATAGACAGATATGCAGGCAAAACACCTATACACGAACAATAAAATAATAAAGCTTTAAAAAAAAAGAGGCTGGCCCAGTTGTCCATGTTGTCCCAGATCCTGATGCCACCTGACAGACTCTATTGCTTCAGACCTTGGGAACTAAGGCTCCAAAGAGGAAAGAAAGTGACAGTGCNTCTCATTTCTTCAGAAATGTTCTTCTGGACAGAGCATGACAGTGCTAGGAAAGGGGCAGTGCCTTAGCCTGGAGTAAGCTTCCTTGGAGTCCACAGGAATTCAGTCTGTGCCTGCTGGCTTCAGCTCACCCGAGTCTTCTGACCCCTTCATCCCAAAAGGCAAACACCAGTAGCTGAACATAGTGACCTATTTCTATAAGCCTGTAATCATGAGGCTGAGGCAGGAGGATTACCAAGAATTTGAGGCCAGCCTGGGTGGGCTACATAGTTCCATAAAAACCAGGGCTACATAGCAAGTCGTTGTCATAAAAATGTAGAACAACACAAAGGCCAATGTGGTCCCCTGCACAAGTTCANCAGGGTGCTATGTGGGTTCACTGAGCTTAATTTCTCTTTAAATTTGCTAGACTTGGTGTCACCGGGCTGTAATTCTGATTACTCATGAGATTGAGTTGGGAAGTTCACAAGATCAAGGTCTGCCTGCACACAACTTAGTCAGACCTGTCTCAAAGTAAAATGTTTAGAAAACAAAGAGGCTGTGGAATAGATTAAAGGGAGATCAAATGCAAGGCCCCAGTCTTACACTCCAGTTTTACAAAATGAATAAAACAAAAAGTTAACTGCAGCATTAAAAATGACCAGAGTTCTAGTGTGTGTGTGTGTGTGTTGTGTGTGTGCATGTGTGTGAAGATGGAACTCAGGGTTTTACCTATAATAGGCAAACACTGTACAAATGAGCCATACACTTAGCTTTAAATTAGAATTTTATATTTTTTATTTTTTTATTATTATTTTTTGACTTTTGTTTTGTTTTCTGAGACAGGGTTTCTCTGTGTAGTCCTGGCTGTCCTGGAACTCCCTTTGTAGACCAGGCTGACCTAGAACTCACAGAGATCCACCTGCCTCTCCCTCCTGAGTGCTGGGATTAAAGGCAAGTGCTACCACAGCCTGGCTACATTTGAATTTTTTTTTCCGGAGCTGAGGACTGAACCCAGGGCCTTGCACTTGCCCACTGAGCTAAATCCCCAACCCCTTGAATTTTTTAAAAATCAGAACATTTGGGTTGGTGAGATGGCCCGGCAGGTATTTGCTGTGCAAGTCTGGTGATTTAGGTTTGATTCCTAGAAACCATATAAAAGTGGAAAGAGGGAACAAACTCCACAAAGTTGTCCTCTACACTGCACTGTCCGCCTGCACTTACACACATACCACACACACAATTTTAAAAAATCAGAACAGTTGGCAGCACTGACCCATATTCCATCCACTCATGGCAAGCTTTCCAAGTGGCCACATCTGATTGACCCCTATAGTGTCGAGTTAGTAGTCTATTTTAGGACTTAAAGATGTCTGTGGGGATGGAGAGGTAGCCCATTAATTAGGAGCACTTGTTCTTACAGAGGACCCAGTTGGATTCCCAGCACCCACATGGTGCCTCACAATGCTCTGTAACTCCAGTCCCAGAAGATCTGATGCCCCCTTCCAACCTCCTTGGGCAGCAGAGCAGGCACATACATGCTACACATACATACATGCAGGTAAAATACACACATAAAAAATAAAAGAGACCATGGAAGTGAGAGTGGGATGATCATGTAACAAAACATGCTTTAGGAATTCTGGGATCTGCCTTGATTCTACAGTCAATATGAAGAATGAAATTACTCTGGTTTGTCTCTGGTTAGTATGCCCANGTGTCTGAAGCCTCAAGATGAAGAGAAATGTACTTAATACCAGTTTCAAAACAGACATAGCTATAAACTCACACATGGGCCAAGGGGATCCTAGAATAGATGATAGACTGTACTCAGCCCATGAGGAGCAGAGTGTGCAGTGCAAGGGAACTCACTCCTAGAAGACCAAGTTACTCATGAAGTCCCAGGAATGATCAAGTCCAAAACAGTAATGTGTCCTAACTCCTGGATAAAAGTTCTCCACCAACAAAAGAGGCCACTGCAGGCATATTGAGGGACAGGGTGTCCAGAGATGTGGATCCCACCCTGAGGTCACCTGGAGCAGACCAAAATGAGTCTGAGAACTTGGNTGGAGAACATGTATTGAGTACTTCGTGTACAAAGATTATTAACCATTCGGGCGGTGGTGATGCACGCNTTTAATCCCAGCACTCGGGAGGCAGAGGCAGGCAGATTTCTGTGAGTTCCAGAAAAGGTGCCAAAGCTACACAGAGAAACCCTGTCTTGAAAAAAAAATTATTAACCTTTTTAAAAGAGGAATTCTTTCTGGCTATCTTTAGGATCACAGCAGGTCTGGGAGAGAAGGTTACCACAGTTGCTGTGTAGGATAACCATCCCTGAAAGAGCTCAGAAAGGCTCCAGGAAAAAAAGAAGGAATAAGATAGATAGACATAAAAAACATGTGTGATGATAAACACCTGTAATTTCANCACATAGGAAGTAGAGTCAGGAGAATCAAGAGTTCAAGGCTATCCTCAGCTACGTAGAAAATTCAAGGCTAGCCTGGGCTACATGTGACCCTGTCTCAAACATAACAAAATAAAAAAAGATGTAAGCCAGGCAGTGGTGGCACATGCCTTTAATCTCAGCACTCAGGAGGCAGGGCAGGTGGATCTTTGTGAGTTTGAGGCCAGCCTGGTCTACATAGCGAGTTCCAGGTCAGCCAGGGCAATACAGAGG
>LZPO01008064.1:223245-237286 GCA_001675575.1 Neotoma lepida
ACATAACCTCTAAGGTCCTCACCTTCATCTGATAGAAACCCTCTAGAGGTCAGATTCATTTATTCATTTTTTTTTTGAGGAAGGATCTCATGTAGCCCAGTCTGACCTCAAACTCCACACTTAGCTGAGGGTGACCTGAACTCCTGACCCTCCTGACCTCATTTCCCGAATGCAGGAATTACAGGGGTGCACAATCCCTGTTTATGATGTGTGGGGGATTGAACCAGGGCTTCCTGCGTGCCAGGCAAGCATTCTACCAAGGGAGGTGCAGCCTCATCCCTTTGGTTCTGGGTCTTTGAGACAGATTCAGTCTGTAGACAAGACGATGAGGAATTCATGGCCATGATACTCCTTCAAACTCAGCCACCCAAGTGGCAGAACTACAGGCTTACGACATCACGTTGGCTTCTGTTCCCTGTTTTCTTTTTTTGAGACAGGGTCTCACTATGTAGCCCTGTCTGACCTGGAACCCAATATATAGACCAGGCTGGTCTTGAGCTGATAGAGATCCGCCTGCCTCTGCTTCCCGAGTGCTGGGATTAAAGGCATTGGCCACCCCTTCTGGCCTGTTCCATTTTCTTACTATTGCAGTCTCCTGTTCCTTGGACTGCAACCTCCACCCTCCCCCACACACCCAGGGCAGGGCCTTATTCCTCAGTTTAGCTCTATGTCCTGAGACCCTGCTGTTTGACACACAACACAACGTAGATAAATATTTGTCACATGAACGAAAGGACAAGCAAAGAAGCCTACACACAGCAAGCAGCTCTTGTCCCAAAAAGGGCACAAGTCTGTCCCAATTTAGATGGGAGAAGCTCTGGCTTGGAGTAGTTTGACTCTTTCTTGGGCTTAGCAAAGCTGCCACCTGGATTCATCACTTTTGTCTTGATTTTCTGGCTCCGCCCTCTTCCCCACCCCACCTAAACTGGGAGGTGAAGGGTTAATTCTTGGAAGCCCCTTTATCCCCTTACCTGAAAGGGATGGGGCAGGGAACTTCCTGTCCCATTTTCTCCGAGTCCTTCCCCAAGCTGGCCTACGCTGGCTCTGGTCCTGGATCCCTCCAAGCACCCGCAAACATCTCAGCCCCAGGAGTTGAACCTGGTGAGTTGAAGGGCTGAGATATAGGCTTACGGCTGTGTGGAGAGTGAAGGGGGTTTTCAGGCCCTACTAGTGGGTTGGTGGCTAAAACAAAGTCTTGGGAGAATGAGGGGGTAACTCTGTGCTGTAGACTGCAATGCCAGACAGCAGAACGCATTTGTGGCCTTGGGGACATGAGGGAGAGTCCCATCGGTAACCGGTGCCATGTGTTCCCAGGTGGACCTCCCAGCACCAGGAGGGGTCTAAAGAAATCGGGTCAACAAAGTTGAGTAAGTTAGACCACTAGAACTCTAAGCAGGGAAAGGGGTTATTTATTTCTTGCAGAATACCACTCTGGCCTCAGACCTCTCCAGTGTGGGTGGGTTTTATGGCAGCACCAACATACAAATTAGACTGGCCACATTTCGGGTGGTGACTGAGAGCTTCCTCGCCCCACACCCAGCCAAACCCCTACAGAGGTGCATATTAATAGGGCTTTTGTCCTGGAGACCTGGGGGGAGGGACAGATTTTCTGAGGCCAACTTGCCTGAATTCCATCTCTTGGAAACCCATTGGCAAGGCTTCACCTAGAAATTCCAGCTGCTTTGTGTAGCTAGCTGGGCTGTGACTTTAATTTGGAATTCTCTTATTTCTTATCCATGCTGTGATACTGCAAGCTAATATTGGCCAAATCTCGTAATGCAGGATGGAAATAAATGGGTCCAGAGCCCCATTTTCACTGTAGTGAGCCTCATAGCTGCACCAGATGTAGCTGTGAGTTACATCATTCTTGGTCTCTCTAAACTTGTTGATTTAGCAAGTGGATTGGAGCTGGATGAAGTGAGTATCAGAACACTGCCTGGGTTGATAAATGCTCAGTGTGCATTAGCATCTACTGCAGGGTAGCTGGCCAGAGTGATTTCATTCTCCAGTTGTCTTTCTTTTCTTAAAGACTTATTTATTTTATGTATATTGCTTGTATGTACATCTGTACACCAGAAGAGGGCATCAGATCCCATAAACAGCTGCAAGCCACCATGTGGTTGCTGGGAATTGAACTCATGACCTCTGGAAGAGCAGCCAGTGCTCTTAAGCTCGGAGCCATCTCTCCAGCCTCTCTAGTTGTTTTTCAGATACTTTTCCAAACAGCGAAATGAAATTCTGTTTCCTGTGTGACATAGAGATTAGGGCTTGCTGTGCTGGCTGGGCAAGCACCCTACTTCTAAGATACATCTCCAACCCCTCTTTGGTTTTTCATTTGGAGAAAGGCTCTCACTAAATTGCCCAGACCAGCTTTGTACCTCACTATGGAATCCAGGCAAGCCTGAAACTTAATCCTCCTGCCTCAACCCGTGCCTGGCTTGATAACCCGTTCCCTTTTTCTTGTTTGTTTGTTTTCTGAGACCGGGTTATGTATCAAGCTATACTTGAATTCCCAATGTAGCTGAAGATGACCGTGAACTCAGGATTATCCTGCCTCTACCTCCCAAGTTCTGGGATTTGGGGCATGTGTCACCACCCCTGGTATGTGAGTGCTGGGGATTGGACCCAGGGCTTGGTGTGTGTTTGCTAGGCTCACACTATACCAACAGAGCTGTATCCCAAGCCCTACTACCCTGGTTTTTGAGTGTTTATCATGGACCCTTTCTGCCCTGAACTTTACTGTTATTTGTTCTTCGAGTCTTAGGATTTCAAGGTAGCCATTATTATTGCTGTCTCAGTGCACACATTTGGTCACTGAAGTTAAGTTGCTTCAAATGCCAGGCAGAAACTTACTGAACTAGACCCAGTGCCTCTTGCTCAGGCCAGGCACAGATTGCAATGAACAGTGATTGGGGTACGCCAGCCAATGGCTGGTGTGTTTTAGGGTTCCACAACAGAGGCACCAGCGGTGGATGAAGTCATTGCAATAGGAAAAGCACCTAGGAAATGAATGGCGGACGAGCAGGAAAGAGCCTGGATTGGACAGGCTGTGTGGGAGGGAAAGGAGCCTGAGGGAGAGCTCTGGCAGGAGTCAGGAGCTAAGTCTGGGTCTTCATTTCTGCACCATATTCCTCTTCTTTCTCTCGGCCAGCTTCAAATCAGGGTTTCCTTTGTTCTGTAACAGACCCACACAGTACAGCCCTCCTACGAAGAGAATTTAGAGAACTCTCCACCCTGGACACAATCTATGCAAAATTCAGGGCAGAGGCACTTTCCTAGCCCGTGATAACCTTGAAAACGTGTTATAACCAGTAACCATGAGAACAATAACCACAAGCCCCGCTCCCTGGATGCCTGAAGCTCTGCTCCCATCCCCCTACTCGGCAGTCCCACTGTTGTGGGAATGCGGGGGTCAGTTCTAAGGAACTGGTTGGCGTGTAGCTCAGTAGTAGAATTATTTGCCTAACATTCCTGAGACTTCTGGGTTCTGGGTTCCATGCCCGACCCGGAAAGAGAAGCTAAAACCTGAGCAGTACTAAAGATTTAATTGAGCTGAGTTGATTAAGTCCCTAGTCCTTAGGAAGGAAGGAGTAGCCAGCCCTCTGGGCTAGAGGGAGAGGTGGGAGGAGGGGCTTGTGCCTGTAGAACTCGTGCCCCCTGGTGGTCAGTTACAAACACTTTCCATTGCCAGCTGGATTGAGTGGTTATCCCTGGAGAGGAGGGGGCTGGGAGAAAGGCAGCAGTTGAGAGCTGTAATCCCACTTGGGAGGTGAGGTAGGACTGAATTCAGAGCTAGGTGGCGGTATTCTAGTTACTGCCCAGCCCACAGCTCTGTTGCAGTGTATTCAATAAACTAGTTTTCATAAAGAAAAAAGGAGGAGGGGGTATAAATCTCCTGTAGAACAGTTCCCACTCACAGGCATTTATTTATTTATTTACTTACTTACTTACTGGTTGTGAAGAACCCAGATGCCTTTCTACATTCCTATGGGGAAGATCTTGTTGAATTGGTTCTCCAAGCGACAGACCTGAAAGGATTGAAATGAAAAAAAAATTTTTTTTTAGGATTTATTTATTTTTACTTTGTATGGGATAAATGTTTTGCCTGCATGCATGTATGGTGTACTGCACGCTTGCCTGCTACCCCTGGAGGCCAGGAGAGATCCAAATTCTGGACCATGTGCTTTCATGGCACATGGAAACCGAACTGTCTTCATGCCCACCTTCCCCAGCCCTCATTGTTTTGAGACAAACCCTAGCCCGGTTAGCCTAAAACTTCATATGTAGCCGAGAATGACATGAACTCCTGGTCTTCCTGTCTCCAGCTCCTGGTTAGAGAGCTGCCTCACTATGTCCAGTTTACGCAGTGCTGGCTGGGGATTGAACCCAGAGGGCTGTGTGTGCTAGGCAAGGGCTCCACCAACTGAATTAAGCCCCCAGCCCTCAGAACTACCTGCTTTTTCTGCCCTTGCATGGTTGCTCTGTCTGGGCTTTCCTACCACTGTGGGGCATCACTCACGACAGTGGGAAAAGGACTCCTCAGAAAGTCACATTCGGTTTTTTAAAAATTTTTGAGATTTATTGTGTGGGAGTATTTTGCCTGCACATTTGACTGTGTGCTACGTGTATGCAGTGCCCTTGGGCCAGAGGAGGGTTGCAGACCTCCTTGGGAACAGAGTTACAGGGAATTGGATCTGGGTCCTCTGGAAGAGCAGTCAGTGTGCTTTTAACTGCTGAGACATCTTTCTAGCCCCATGTTCTCTTTTTTTTTCTTTTATTATTTTTATTTATTTATTTATTTAGCCAGGGCCTATCTATTTAGTCCTGGATGTCCTGGAACTCTATGTAGACCAGGTTGGCCTTGATCTCGGAGAGATTTCTTCTACACCTGCCTCCGGAGTGCTAGGATTAAGGAGGTGAGCTACCGCTGTCTCTTATACACATCTAGATGTGTATAAGAGACAGCTGCTATGCAGTGAAGGCTGGCCTGGAACTCCTGATCCTCTTGTTTCTATATCCTGGGAAAACAGGCGCCTGGTTTCCTGCGGTAGACCTTAACTCAGGGTCTTCAGTTCCACAGGTGTGGGAGGAGCCGAAGAAAGCGACTTAGGAACGGTCCACTTTCAGGAGGTGTGAAAGATGCTGGCAGAACCGGTCCCAGACGCTCCAGAACAAGAGCAGTTCGGAGCAGTGAAGCTGGAGGAGGAGGACTTGCCTGGCGAGGAGGACCCCAGGCGAGCAGAGGCCAGGCCTCGCCCCGAGGTGGCCCACCAGCTCTTCAGATGCTTCCAGTACCAGGAAGATATGGGGCCACGAGCATCCCTGGGCCGGCTCCGGGAACTCTGCAACCACTGGCTGCGGCCCGCGTTGCATACCAAGAAGCAGATTCTAGAGCTGCTGGTGCTGGAGCAGTTCCTGAGCGTCCTGCCCCCGCACGTGCTGAGCCGCCTGCAGGGCCAGCCACTCAGGGATGGAGAGGAGGTGGTACAGCTGCTGGAGGGCGTGCCCAGAGACTCCAGCCACGTGGGGCCACTGGTGAGATGAGGCCCAATCATGAGCGGTAGGGGTGGGGGTGAGTGGACAGAAACTGGTTACCTCAAGAAGAAAGCTGTGCCCATCCCACTTGCCTCCATCTGTGACTAGAATCTTAGAGCTCACAGGGCGCATCACAACAAAGGCAGTGAGCAGAGCGAGGAATTGATTTCTTTCAGTTGCGCGTTGTACAGAGAACTGGTGTTTAGAAGGTAGCAGATTAACATTTTAAACAAAACAGAAAAACTGCCTTCCATCTCACCTCCGGGCAGCAAGAAGGGGGTGGGGGTGCCAGTAGAGGCAGTCAATCATTCAGACTTAGTGTCATCCCTGTGGTCACATTTCATTTCTTTTTCCTTTTTGAGACAGGGTCTCTCTAAGTAGCCCTGGCTGTCCTGGAGCTCTAGCTGTGTAGACCATTCTGACTTTGAGCACATAAAAACTAGCTTGCCTCTGGCTCACAAGTGCTGGGATTAATGTCATTCTCCACCACACCCAGCCTCTGGTCACATTTCTGGTGCTTGTCCTGTCTGAACCTCTCTCATTATCACCCCTGCACTCTTGTTGCATTGATGCCTGGGGCTGGGTACTTCTTAAAACACTGCATCTAGTTAGTTTCTGCTGCTGCTGCCTTGTATTCCAGAGGTGTCTGGGCCATCTCAGGGATTAACTTGGAGCAAACCATTAAAAGTGTGCNCATGCTAAGCTGTTAATAGCATGTACATGTAGACTCCTTTCTACAGTATATATTAAGTACAAGTGTGTTCTTATGAAGTAGAATATAAAAGCGTCCCTTCGGAGCTGAAGAGATGGTTCAGTGGTTAAGAGCACTGGCTGCTCTTCCAGATGACCTGGGTTCAATTCCCAGCTCCCACATGGTGGCTCACAACCATCTGTAACTCCAATATGCCTTCTTCTGACCTCTGTGGTCAACAGTGGGGTCCCCTTGATGCGTATATATACATACAGGCAAAACACTTGTATAAATAAATAAACTTTTAAAAAAAGAACAGAAAACCATTTATAAAATAAAATAAAAGCGCCCCTTCTGTTCTCTGTGCTCTTTCATGACACCAGCTCATCCTTACCCTCTTAGCTGTGTGACTCTCCCTGTGTGTCGCTGTCCTGTTCTGGTAGAATCAGTAGACTCGTGCCGCCTGTCTGCCTCCTAAGACAGATGTTTTCAACAGGATTTTAGCTTCAGTGCTGGCAAGAGTGCTCCTGCAGACATCACCTCGGAGGGACAGGATACCCCTTCCCAGGCCTCCAACCACAGCCCCAAAAGGGAGCTGCCCTCAGAAGAGACTCCAGCCCTGCATCCATTGAATGAATTACCCCCATCTCAGCCAGTGCCCACCAGGCCTGCCGAACCCGAGGAGTGGAGACTTGCCCCAAGTTCAAACTGGCCAGTGAGCCCAGAGCCCAAGAGGATGCTCCGCGACCCACAAGAAAGCGGTGAGGAGCTGGTGTCCTGGGAGGCAGAGTGGAAGTGTGGGTGGGGGCTGGAAATCAGGGAGGAGTATGTGTGGAGAGTGCTGGGATAGCTTCATGGTTTCGGAGGATGGGTGGTCGGTCATGTCTTTAAAGCTGGCAACACTTCTAACAGCAATGTCTTCTCTCCCGATGCTGCCAGACCCCTCCCAGGGCCCCTCATGGCTTGAGGAAAGTTCCAGAGACCAAGAACTGGCGGCTGTGTTGGTAAGCTGAACCGATCCCTATCACGGGTCTTTCTGAGACCCCAGAATGTTCTCTACCTTCTGCGTTTTAGCAGTCCATGCTTCCTTCTATTTAACCCCAGAAAGTGGTTCCGCTTCCTGAAGGCCACAGAGCGCATGCTTCACTTGGGGTCTCGGCTCTATTTACAGGAGTCCCTTACCTTTGAGGACACTTCAGAGAAGAAAGCTTGGCCTGCAAACCCTCTTGGTAAGCTCCTCCCCAGTCATGCCCCTGAATACTCTTTGCTCATGGTTCCAGATATACCATCTGACTTTCTAACCTTTTGATGGGTTGCTGACAAAGTCTTTGGTTTTGTTCATCTGTTCGTTTAGTGGTGCCCATAACCAAATCCAGGACCACCCCCCCCACACACACACAGTTCCTGCTCTTTCTGTTTGGTTGTTGTTATTTTGTGTTGTTTTTGTTGTTAATTTTTGAGGCAGGGTTTCTCTGTGTATCCTTGTTTTGTCCTGGAACTCTCTGTAGCCCAGGCTACCCTCAAACTCACAGAGATCCACCTGCCTCTGCCTCCCTGAGTGCAGGGATTAAGGGCGTGCACCACCACCACCACCTGGTGAACAAAGACATTCTGTTTGTCCTCAGACTGCCCATCACCAGCTTTACAGGATCCTGGGTTTCTTTCCACTTCTGGACCCATCAGGTTCTGATGATGCCTAGTAGCTCGTTCAGAAAGACCCTATTGATAACTGTGCTACTACCACCACCTTCTCCTTCTCCTCCTTTTCCTCTTTCTCCTCCTCCTTCCTTCTTCCTCTTTCCTCCTCCTTCCTCTTCCTCCTCTTTCCTCCTCCTTCCTCTTCCTCCTTTTTCCTCCTTCCTCTTCCTCCTCTTTCCTCCTTCCTTCCTCCTCCTTCCTTCTTCCTCTTTCCTCTTCCTCCTTTTCTTCTTGGTTGTTCTTGTTTTGTGAGGCAGGGTCTCTCTCTGTAACCCTGGCTGTTCTGGAACTGTCTATGTAGACCAAACCAGCAGCAAACTCAAAACATCTGCCTGCCTCTGCCTCCTAAGTTGCTGGAATTAAAGGTGTGTACCACCATTTCCAGCCCTCTGTTTGCTTCTTCCCAGGATTTAGGAGCAGAATGCCTGACAAGGAGGAACTTAAAGCTGAAGATCCTAAAGAGAATATTTGGCCTGGCATCATTTTATCAGAGTCCCAGACAGAGGACCCTGGAGTCACAGGGGAACCTCCTTCCCAGACACTAGGGCAGGAGGCAAATGGTGCTGGTGGGGGAGGAACCCCTGCTGACAGCAGTGAAATTGTGGAGGTCAGAGTAGCTGCAGGTGTCCCAGAGTCCGAGGCAGAGTCGCAGTTTATCTGTACAGAGTGTGGAGTGAACTTCCCACAGTTGTCCAGCCTACAGGCCCACCAGCTACAGCCTCACTCAGGCTCGCGACCTCAGCCAAGCTCTCGTTCCTTCCGGTGTCTGTGGTGCGGGAAGACTTTTGGGCGCAGCTCCATCCTCAAGCTGCACGTGCGCATACACACAGATGAGCGGCCACACGCCTGTCACCTCTGCAGCCACCGCTTCCGCCAGAGCTCACACCTGGCGAAGCACTTGCTCACGCATTCCTCTGAGCCTGCCTTCCGATGTGCTGAGTGTGACCAGGGCTTCCAGCGTCGCTCCAGCCTCATGAAGCACCTGCTGGCACATGCCCAGGACCAAAATTCCACGCCAGACCCAGAAGGCAAGACGAAAGTGCCAGAGAAGGCTGTTGTCCTCTGTCCCCACTGCGGGCAGACCTTCCAACGGCGCTCCAGTTTAAAGCGTCACCTGCGCATCCATGCAAGGGGCAAGGACCGTCAGTCCTCGGAAGACCCTGGCAGCCTTAGCTCTCGCCAGGAGAGCAAGCCCTACGTGTGCGGTGACTGTGGCAAGGCCTTCCGACGAAGCGAGCACCTCATGGCCCACAAGCGAGTCCACACCGGCGAACGACCCTTTTCCTGCCAGGCCTGTGGCCGCTGCTTCACCCAAAGTTCCCAACTGATCAGCCACCAGCAGGTGCACACAGGTGAGAAGCCTCATGCCTGTCCCCAGTGCAGCAAACGCTTTGTGAGACGTGCGGGCCTTGCTCGCCATCTGTTAACTCACGGTGGCCTCCGGCCTTACCACTGTGCCCAGTGTGGCAAAAGCTTCAGCAAAATGCAAGACCTGACTCGCCACCTGCTCAGCCACACAGGAGAGAAGCCCTGCCGATGCAGTGAGTGCGGAGAGGGGTTCAGCCAGAGTGCCCACCTGGCACGCCACCAACGCATCCACACAGGGGAGAAGCCCCACGCCTGTGACACCTGTGGTCACCGTTTCCGCAACAGCTCCAACTTGGCCCGCCACCGCCGCAGCCACACGGGCGAACGGCCCTACAGCTGCCCAACCTGCGGCCGCAGTTTCCGGCGCAATGCGCACCTGCAGCGCCACCTGGTCACACACACCGCATCAAGGCAAGAGATGGAAGACCCCCAGGAGTGCCCGGAGTGTGGCAAGAGCTTCAGTCGCAGCTGCAACTTGCTGCGCCATCTGCTGGTTCACACAGGCGCAAGGCCTTACTCCTGTGTGCTGTGTGGTCGTGGTTTCAGCCGCAATTCGCACCTGCTGCGCCACCTGAGAACCCACGCCCGGGAGACGCTGTACTAGCTTCACCCATGTTCCAGCAGCCTCATCCTGTATGCGCCTTCCTGCATGAATAAGATTCCCTGTGATGTCCCCTTCACACACACACCTCGTCTTAGTTCCTTGGTTCCTCCACGTTTGGCGTCCCCACCTTTGACCTCTTTTCCCTGACCTCAGGAGTGTGTTTTCGGATGCTTTAAGTAAAGCTACCTTCTCAACATTGGTCCTTCTGATATTTTTTTCTTTTTCGGGACAGGATCTCCTGTAGCTGAGGGTGACCTTGAACTTCTGGTCTTCCCACCTCTACCTTCTGAGTGTTTGGATTACAGATATATACCATGTGTATGGTTTATGCAGTGCTGGACACCATACCTAGGACCTTCAAAGCAAACACCCGACCAAATGAACTGCTTCCCCCTCTGCTGAGGATCCAAGCCATGTTAGACAAGTGTTGTAGTGCTGAGCAAAGTGCCATCAGTCACCATATTCCCCCTGTGACATGGTTCCATCTCTGACCTTCACGACTGCAGAAGGTCCTCTAGCAAGCTAAAGAGGTGAGGGTGGCCAGCAGTGACAGGCAGCTGAGGGTAGAAGGTCCAACACAGTCACCCTCAGCTTTTCATGAGCCTCTTCCTAAAAATCAGTGTTACCCAACATAACATCTCAGGTCCCTGTGGCTCTTGGAACTCACTAAGAGAATCCAGGGTTAAATTGGGGTGCACTGGGGAACTTGGTGTGGAGCCTTTGTAACTTTCCCAAACTGAACAATGCCAGCAATTGAACAAAACCTAGCAAGGCAAATAGGCTATCTGTTGAGAGCAGCTAATAATCCTCTATAATCTAATGCTGGTTTGGACATTGGCCCAATACCTGGGTGTCACACCTCAGGAAGTCTCAGCTGCCTCCTTNCNTGTAAGTCAGGTGACTTGTGGTAAAAGCAGGATCAGAAAAAGGAAAAAATATGACTCNAGAACTTCTGTCACATGCTTTTCCTGTTTTTGAAATTGGCTGCTTTTCAGAGAAAAGGCTGTGTAATTCTTTACAGGGAACTTCATAGTAGGAAGTGAGTTCCACCCAGGGCTCTGCACCAAGAGCTGACCATAAATAATGTGTGTGTGCATGTGTGTGTGCATGTGTGTGTGTGTGTGTGTGTGCATGGGCACCCGTGCACACATGTTGCTGGGTATCAACCCTAGAGACCCCACATGCTGGATCTGTGCTTCACCAATGAGATGCTCCCCAACCCTGAGGGGAAACTTANGCCCAGGCAGCAGCAATCTCTAAGCTCTGGACAAGGTACCAGCTTCGGGAGGTTTGGAAAGTTAGGTTGTAGAAATTTACCTGGTTGTCACAGGACATTTTCATTTCATGAAAGGTCCTGGGGAAGGAAACTTCAAACAGAAAGGGTGAGTCAGCTAAGAGGCTGGAAGTGAGCGCCCACAGGGTTCAGCTTTATCTATTAAGATAAATGTGTGCCAGGCATGATGTTGTGTTGTTAGGGGACAGGGCCTGAGATGCATTCTTCAAAGGGACAGAGGNCCTGGCTTGGTGACTAATACACCCGAGGGAGAGGCTAGGATGGCAAGTTCAATGTTGGCCTGAGTGCAGAGTCCAAGTCCAGCCTGAGCAACTTAAAAGACCTTGTCTAAAAGGTGAAATGAGGACAGGAAAAGCACCTGTCTAGCAGCCATAAGGCCCTGGACTCAGTTCTCAGAACAGTCAAGAAACAAACCAAACAAATAAATATGGCAGGAAAAAATAAGTATCTCATGCTTATAATCCCAACATTAGGGATGCAGAGGGACCCTGAGTGTGAGGCCAGACTGCACCGCGAATAAGACCCTGTCTAAAGACTGGCATAGTAGCCCAGGCCTTTAATCCCAGCACTCGGGAGGCAGAAGAAGGGTTCAAGACAAGCCTGGTCTACACAGAGAGTTCAGGACAGCCAGGGTTACATAGAAAAACTATGCCTCAAAAAAACAAAATTGAATTAAATTTAAGAAAAAGACCCTGCCTAAAACAATGCCAAGTGTCCCTGGAGAGATAGCTCGGCAGTTAAGAGCACTGGTTGCTCTTCCAGAGGACCCAAGTTCAATTCCTAGCACCACATGGTGCTAACAACTGTGTCTAACTTTACTATNTGGGAATCAGAAGCCCTCTTCTGGCCTCCAAGAGCGCTGTATGCATGAAGTGCAAAGACATGCATGCAGGCAGAACACCAGACATATACAAAATAAAATAAATATTAAAAAACATAGAGACCAGGAAGGTCACACAAACAGCACTCTGGGAGCGGAGGTAGGGGNATCAGAAGTTCAGGGCCTGTCTCTGCTACACAGGGAGTTTGAGGCCAATTTAGTTCCTATCTTTAAGAAAAATAAAATAAAAGGTTAGGAGCCGGGCCTGTTAGGCAGAGATCAGGAAGAAAGGTGCTTAGCCCAGCAGCCAATGTAAGGAGTTGGAGTTTTGGTTGTTGTGTTTTTCTCTTGAGTTTAGACTTCATCTCTCCAGCCCTATCAGTTTGTTATATTTACACAATGAAATAGTTCAGAAGGGGCAGCTCCATGCGACTTCATTTCAACAGAGGTCTCTGTGTACATACCCAGGAATGTCTCCACCAAATAAGGAATGAGCCTTGTTGGCTAAAACTGCTTTTGTGCCTTTATTTATTATGTACTTTGAGACAAGGACTCTCTACATAGCCCTGGCTGTTCTGGAACTCACTCTGTAGACCAGGCTAGCCTTGAACTCACAGAGATCCACTTGCCTCTGCTTCCTGAGTGCCAGGATTAAAGGAGTGTGCCACCACCCCCAGCTGCTTTGTGACTTTATATTTGGGGGAGGAACCTTGCCCCCAGCTTTCACACTAACTGGTGTGTCTCTCCAGTTTCCCTAGAACCTGATCCCACAGCTACTGCTGGTGCTCACTACACTTTTCCTTGAGATTTTTCTGGAAGCATGCTGTCACTTTCGATGCACTTTTAGCTACACTGCTCTCAACCAATACTCTGACAAACATTGGAAGGTGGTTTTTAGATGCTTGTCCTGCTGTGACTCTTGCTGCTGCACTGGGTCCCTGTTCTTTCATCATCATCGTGAGGAGAGACCTGATCAGCACAAGGACATCATCACTTCAGGAAACTATGGGGATCAGTAGGGGATGATTTCATCTCTACTTATAAAGTTACTGGACAGATTTTTTCCCCCTTCAGTGATCCAGTACAGAGCCACGGAGTTACACTACAGCCATCTCCAGCCTCAGTAATACTTTAAAGGGACAAAGCCAGAGAGAATGGCTATAAGGTCATCACACTTCTCAGGGATTCTCATTATGGTGATCTCAGTGTAGCAGTATAGGGTAAAAAGGGCCAGGAAAGACACCCTGCCCTTGAATTGAAATCTCACTAACCCTGAGCTTGCCACAGAATCAGGCTACGGACGACCACCAATCCCAAGCTGCCCTGGAAAGCTCTTCTCCCCCCAAGAAATCCTATATAAGCTCTGTACCCTATTCAGCTTGCTGCTGCTTCTCACCCATGGCAGCCAGCCTCCTGCATTCTTTTTCCCAATAAATTTCTTGAGTGAGGTTTGTTGTNGTGGTGTGACATTTTCACCTAGGGGAGTCCAGCTCTAACAACTTTCAGGAGTGAAGTAGAACTCTAACATTTTCACTGGGGAAACTTTCCCTTAGTGGAGCAGAGTTGTTACACTAGAGGACCTGAGCAGAGCTGGAGCACCTTTGCTGGGGAAATCCTCCNCTGCAGGACCAGAGTTGTTACCCTTACTTTGAGGAAACTTTTCCCTGTCAGGGCTGNAAGCTGCTGCCTGTACAGTGACCTGTGGTATTCCTTGGCTCCCAATACCAGGATCCCTTTCCATCTGAGCAGCAAGACTTACAGCAGGAGGACTGAAAAAGATACTGTGGTGGACAGGAGATCCCAGGCCCTGACCAAAGACAAAAAAAGATTGGGTTATGATGGGGTGGTGGCTGTCCCTTGCAGCTAAGGAAATGTATTCATTGTAATCATTCACTTCAAAAACAGTATGTAATTATTTTGTAGTTTTTATATTGCCTGAAAGATACTGCTGGAGTATATAAGCTGTAAGAAAAAGAATAAAGAGAGTTAAAATGGGCTAGAAGGAAAACATCAAAAATGAGAGAGTTAAAA
>LZPO01008065.1:6279-42023 GCA_001675575.1 Neotoma lepida
AGGAAACATGGTGGCATGCAGGCATGGTGTTGGAGAAGGAGCTTGAGTTCTATGTCGTTGATCTGTAGGCAACAGGAAGTGAACTGAGACACTGGGTGTGACTTGAGTGTATATGAGACCTGAAAGCTCATCCCCACAGTGACACACTTCCTCTAACAAGGCCACACCTACTCCAACAAAGCCACACCTCCTAACAGTGCCACTCTCTATGAGCTTATGGGGGCCAATTACATTCTAACTACCAGAGAGAGAGAGAGAGAGAGAGAGAGAGAGAAAGAAAGAGAAAGAGAGAAACAAAAGATGAGCATTAAATAGGGATTAAGAAAAAAGTCCAGGTACCTTCACACAGAAGGGGCAATAGCCAGTCTTTGAACTGAAAGCCCTGTCAGGCCAGGTATGATGCTGTATGCCTATAGTCTTAGCACTTGGGAGATAGAGGCAGGGAATAATAGAGTTTCAGGCTAGCTTGGGCTACATAGCAAGCAATACCTTATCTAAAAAAACAAAAACATCATTGGCTTTGTTAGCCAGCCATGATTTTTCTTCACTGCAATTCCCATAGCTAAAGGAATGATGCCCTGGAAGCTGATGCCAGGGTGTGGAAGGCCAGTGGCTGCCAGTTTGCTGTGGAAGAATAACTATGGAAGATTGTGGAGCTGTCCTGACGTAATATATGCTAAAGCTGGGGGTGTTTGGGGTGGGAAGGGATTGGCATTTTTTGGTGTTTTTGTTTGTTGAGACAGAATCTCATGTAGCTCATGTTGGCCCTGAATTTGTTGTGAAGCCAAGGATGGCCTTGAATTTTTGCCTGTCTTCTGAGTGCACCACTAAGCCTGAGTCTACAGAAGAGATCTGAATAGCAGCAAGTGTGATGGCTAAGGGTGTTAAGTGTCTTGTTTATGTCAGCTGGACACATGGCTCCAACTCCTGTCATTTGAAAGCCCCCCCCCCAGTGATGGAATATTCACTAACTGTTAGTTATGTATCTCCAAGGAAACAAAATAGCTTAGAGTCCAGGAACATAGCAACACCTTTTTTCTCTGTCTCGATCATGAATCTATTTGAGTGCTGTGTAATAAAGTCACTTATTACACATAAACAGGCAAGTACTTAGCTTAGCATGTGCAAGGCCCTGGCCTTAGTCTCCACAGTATGTGTGTGTAATCATGTATGTGCAGGCATGCAGAGGAGGATGTGAAGAACTGTGAGGCAGGCTGAACACCAGATCCAGCAAGATGGCTCAGTGGGTGAAAGCATCCTGACTTTACCATTCCAGGCATCCACCCGGGACCCACATGGTGGAAGGCAAGTGACAACTTCTGCAAGCTGTGCTCTGGCTTCCACTTATGTGCCATGGCATGTATACACACACACACACACACACACACACACACACACACACACGCGCGCAATATAAAACAAAACCAAAAAACCTTGGTTCTTGAGTTTCTGAGTGCCCCTCCACATTATGCCCCTTGGAGGGACAACTTGCTCTTTTCTTGCCCAGTGTTTTGTCTGTCTGGAGACCCATAGAGATTTAACCTTGCTTGTTGGTCCTATGTCCTAACCTATTCTCCAAGCAAGCCCAAGCAAGAATAGCTTATTGGGAAGGTTTCTGCGTCATTACAAAGAACCTGAGAGTGACCTACTGAAATCTCCTGCAGGCCTGTTGGAAAGCTGTTTCATCTTCTAATCTAAAACTTATGCTGACAAGTTTGTCACTCTTTGAGATGATTCTGACTGAAAAGCAAGATACAGACTCTGTGCTTAGTGTGTGCATCGAAACAGTCTGTGGAATACGACAATATGAGATTCAAATCCTATTTTCCCTTACTGGCATGATTACCTTAGATAAATTTCAGTGAAACCAGCGTTCCATTTTAGAGATTTGGAGAGGAAGTGTTGGGGAAAATCACAGTCCCTCTGGCCAAAGGGATTTATTTGTCTTTCTGCAGGCACCGTGTGCCCCTCACCAAGCTCTCTTGTTTTTGTGTCACAGGCAAGGTGAGAGGAGTGACAGTTTCCAGCCTTAGCTCTGCCTGCTTAGATCCACCATAGCTTCCAGACCAGAAGAGCAGACACTCACCAACAGCACAGTCCTCAGACTTGTTAAACCTCCGGGCCATCTTCAAATAAAATATGGGAAGTTGGCCTCCCTCACATCCCAGGCAAATAGACTTCCTGTTGCTGACAGACACCTCCCGNAGGGGAGAAGCCAGCTCCACTGGCCAGCAGGAATTTCTCTGTTCAGCTCTCTCTACATCAGGTCTTTCCCCGGGTGACAAGGCCAGCAGAGGGGTCACGTGGAGACCTTTTCTTCCTGTGTCTTCCTTTGGCCTCTCTGCTGCTGCTCCCAGCCCAGTGCTTCCTTTGGGCAGGTGAGCCAAAGCACATGCTACTTCCAGGAGCTGAGGGGTCCTTCCTCTGTACCTCACACTTCTTACTGTGTTGCTTTTACTGCCATCATCCATCCCTCCCTAAGCTCTCATTCCCTCCCCTGCTGACTCAGGTGCTATTATGTGCCTGGGTCTGGATACAAAGATGAATCTATTTTGTGGGGGGTGTGGAGGCCCACAGAGGTTTCCTAGTGAGATCTGAGCTTGCTTTACCCAGCAGGGCTGCATTAGAGGATTGCCTGACCACATGCATGGTTACCAGGTGATTGGAAGTGTCTGCACTTGGCTGTGCTGGGGGGAGGTCTTTTGTTCCACCCCTTGGCATTCCCATAAAAAACCCTTTAGAAGAGACAGAAGGGGCCGGTGGATATTGATCCAGGCCCTCCTGAAGCTATCCTGTGTTTCTGTCTGTTTCTCTCCCCACTATATTTCTATCTAATGTTTCTTATCCCTCTCTCAAGAGTACCCTGGGGTAAAATGTGGGAGCTGGCCTCCCACAGGGGAGAGGGGAGCACCATAACAAAGTACCATAAACCAGGCCAGATGGAGCACAATTTTTATCCCAGCACATAGGAGGCAGAGGCATGTATATCTCTGAGTTCAAGGTCAGTATGGTCTACATAGCCAGCTCCAGGTCAGCCAAAGCTAAATAGTGAGACTCAGTCTTTAAACAAAACAAAACAACAACAACAACAAAACAAAGTATCACAACTGGGTGGCTCACAATAACAAAAACTGATTCTGTTCTCCTGGAGAACCTCCTTTGTGTCTCCATATTGCTTCTCCTAAGGACACAAGTCACATGGGATATGCAGGGCCCACCTGCTCCAGCATGAAGTCATCTTAATTACTTCTGCAAAGACTCTNTACACAGGCAATCGCACTATGAGGGACATGATTCAACATGTAACAAGGTAACAGCCTCCTGCCCTCAGCCCTCCTCCTCCTCACGACCATGGTCCTATCTTCAGGGGTAGGTGGACCATCTGGCTTCTCTAGATGTCCATAGTCTGGGTGTGAGGCAAGCTGACAGTCAAGCTCGCCTACAGTATTCTGTGTATTCTTATCCAGAGCCTCCAGCTCTGAGAGGAACATACAGACCCATCATGGAAGGATCCAGAAAGTCAGGCTTTCCGGCTGCCCCACTTCCTATGCTCCGGCCTCCAGGTACCTGAGCTCAAACAGCACCTTCTTCTCCAAGTTGGCCTCTTTCTCCCCACTCCTTAAAAACCTGAAACAAAGTTTAGATTACAGTTTAGGATAAAATGTTTTAAACATAAGACGGTCGGGGCAGGTCCTTGGGCTCCAATTGCCTTGTTCTCATCAGGTGTACTGACTTTTGTTGCCAGAATGGACTCTAACTGCCACTTCCCTCCCTCCACACCTTTGCCCTCAGGCCTCTCTGTGGCCCTCCACCTTAACCATGGTGTTCTCCGTATTGTCCATCAAGTACTCACACTTGTTCAGGGCTCCTCAGATTCGCCGCTAGGGAAACAAATGTGTTCTCCTTCCTCTGTTCCACACAGCACGTTGCAAGTCTCTGCTGCAAACACCTCTGGTTTTTCAATTGTGAGCTTCTGTACTGTTTTGTTTCCTTTGTTTTGAGACAGAGGCTCACGTGCAGCCCAGGCTGACCTCAAACTCTCAGCAATCCTCCTGCTTCAGCCTCCCAAAGTGTTGAGATTATGGGTGTAGGTTACTATGCCTGGCTTTCTTCTAAACTTAAAAAATTTGAAAATCAAATTTTATTTAGTGTGTGTGTAAGCACATGCACATCTCTGTGTAAATATTTATTTGGATATACTTTTAAAAATCTTTTGACAGAGCCCAAGCTAGTGCACATACATACAGATGGGAATTACCCCCGGAGTGGGCCCTGATTTGGTTTTATGAACACTTGGAAAACAGCCCTGCTGGCTTTAACAGGTGATTGCGGTAGCATATTGTATGTATTCACTTTCAGCTATCATACACTCTTTGAAAGACACTCAGACCCTAGAACCTAGCTAGTTAATTCATGCAGCCACTCTTGCAACAAGTAGCACCTGTGAAGTGCCTGGGAGGTTCAGGGGGTGGTAAATGCTGTCCAGTTGGAAATAGAGACATGCTAGGTTCTCAGTGTAGGCAAGAGGACAGCAGTATCCATGGGGTGTAGTGGGCAGCAGTTCCAGCTATGACCTGAAAGTACAACCCTTACTGAGGCTTCTGGTAACTGCCACGCCTACCTAGGACCTCCCCCCGGGGGCGGGGCCGAGAGGGGAGCCTTTAAGACTGGAGATCTGTCCATGCCGGTGCTCTTGGTTCCTGGATCCTGGACGTTGGAGGGTGGACCAAGCAGAGTTCTCCAGAGAACACCGCTGGACTGCACCTCACCTCTCCTGGACCCTGGGACCAACCCCTTTACTTGCTGTAAGTTGCCCTAAATCCCTAAATAAACCTCTTAACTACGTGGAGTTGCCTTAATAATTTCCCCCATTAATGGGGTGCTGGAAACACGGGTTCACTCAGAGTTGGTTGCAAATGAAGCTGTGATGAAGGTGCCCTCACTTCATTTTCACTCTCCATTGTATCAAGAACCTTCCAAGGTGTCAAAGGTGGAAGGAGCAGAAGCAGGGATGGCGTTGGGATCTGAAAAGACAAATTTCCAAAGCTGCTGTCCTGTGTCTGAAGTTTTCCTCCCTTGTCACCGAGGGATGCTGAGACACCTATTGTCCCACCAAGCCTGTTTCTTGTCCCTTTTGTGTGCTCCTGTGCTTCCATCCATAGTGCATTTCATCGAATGGCTTGGCTGCAAGAGAGAACTGAGGTGGGCGTGGAAAGGAGATCCTTGGTGCTGTGGAGATGAAGTAAGAGCAGGGGCAGCTTGAATGTGCTTAGCCATTAAAATACAGGCAAATTCTGCTCTTTGATTTACCAAAGACCAGTGATGTGGTTCAGTGATGGGGCACCTGAATTCTAGCACAGAATAACAAAGCTTTATGATGTGATGTTATTCTCATAACATCAGGATATAAATAGTCAGGGAAATGGAGGAGCAGAGATCAAGCAAGTTGCTGCATCTCACAGCTGGGTGTTGCTGGAGTTCAAACTCAGGCAGTCTGGGTGCAGCGGTCCTGATAAGTCACTGACTTGGCTCATTGTCAGGGCCTCATAGCACAGGGACATTAGGCCTGCCAGGAGTGTTTATTACCTATTGCACCTTAACAAATTACCACAACCTAAAAGGCATCTAATAGTTTAGCTATATGTGGTGGTGTACTCCTGTAATCTTAACACTTGAGTGGGACTGAGGCAGTGTGGGATGACTCAGCCCTAACAAGCTTGAGGGCAAGCCAGCCCAAACAAGTAAAAAAGATACTTCCTGAGAGCCACCCTGGGTCTGCCTAAGGGTCTTAGCCACAGCAGCTGAGACATGATCTGAGATGACCTGGACCAATGAGAGGCAGCCATGTCACACCAGGAGATGCGTATTCATCAGACCTTCCCCCAGGGTGTGGTGGAGGGTATATAAAGCTTGCCTCTTCCTGAATAAACTGAGCTTATTGTTTCAACATCCTTCCAGAGTCTGTGTCATTGACTCTGCACCTACTTNCCCCCTCCCCCAAAGGGAACAGCACAGGACCCAGCCACAAGGCAAGACCATGGGTTCAAGTCCACCTAGTTTCAAAAAACCAACTACCAGATATGATCCTTATTCTTTGGGTCATAAGTTTGGGCAGTCTGCTAGATATCTGACAGAACCAAAACCAAATTGCCACTAGGGCAGTTACTGGAGGACATGGAGAAGAATGTGTATCCTTAGTCACCGAGAAGAGGCTGTGGGACTTAGATTTCCACTTCCTTGTTGGTTCCTTAGGACCTGCTATTAATAATTTAGCATTTCTCCCAGTAGGCAGTGTGACTTGGTGAGCAAAGCCTGATGACGAGTTCCATCACCAGAACCCACACAGTAGAAGAGAATGAACTCCAGCAAGTTGTCCTAGAATGCCCACATACCCACATAATAAACATGTCACTTAAAAAGGAATCTAGCATTTCTTGTTGTATGGCATGACTTTTGTTTATCAGTCAATACTGGCATGTGAAATGTTCCCTTGGTTTGGAGTCTAACTTCCTCCGGGATTTGGTTAGACACACCTGCTCTACCTCTTCTGTCTGGTAAGTGTTGACTCATGAGAGAAATCCATCCTAGCAGCAGTTCTGAGGATGAAGGGAAGAGAACAGGGCTGATGTTAGCATTCTGCACATCACACACAGCCATGATGATGGCTGGTAGGGTGTTCTGGTGAATGTAAATCTAAAGGCTGGCAAAGAGAAGATGCAGTCTGGAAATGTGAGGACTAAATTGTGAACAGGTGACAGGTGACAACGTTCTGCTAGTTGGCTTTGTGGGCTCAGCTGTCGGTTGAATTTGTAAGGTCATCAACCTACATGGTGTGATGTGTTTGTACATGTGTGTGTGCCAGTGTGTTTGACCACCTGTGTGCCCTGTGTAGTCCGGAAGTCATTGTTGGGTGTCTTACTGTGTAGCCCTAGAACTTGATCTATAGACAGAGCTCCCAGTCTGCCTCTGTATCCCAAGTGCCACCACGTCTAGCTTACTCTCTGAGACAGCATTGTTACTGAATCTAGAGCTCACAGAATGGCTAGACTGCCTGGCCAGTGAGNCTGAGACATGCCTGTTTCAGCCATTCCCTCTCTCCTTCCCCAGCACTGGTCCTCATGCTTATTTTATTCATCTCTACCTGACCCTTTTCCTGGTGCTGGGAGTTTATACTGTTATGCTCTGTCTCCAGTCCTGTATCACTTTGCTTTATTTTTTGGGATTTTTTTTTTCCTGAAAGAGGATCTCATGTATCCAGACTGGCTTTAAACTTGGTGTGTATCAGAGGATGATGACCTTGAACTCATCCCCCTGCTATGTGCTGGGATCACAGACACATTTTACCATTACTAACTGTGGACTTTTTTAAGTAATTGAAATTTTTTATTTAAAGCCTTACTTTATTTTTAATTATGTGCATGTGCCCGAGAGAGGGGGGGAGGGAGGGGGGGAGATAAACAGGAGAGTGCAAGCATCTGCAGAAAGAAGGGGGAGCCTGATTTCCTTGAGCTGGAATTACAGGCCTTTGTGGGTGCTGGGAACCAAACTCAGGTCCTTTGTAAGAGCAGCACATGTTCTTACACAATGGCCATCTCCCCAGCCCTTAAATGTTACATGCACGAGTATTTTGCCTACTTGTGTATCTGTGGACCACTTGTGTGGCTGTTGTCACTGGAGGCAGAAAAGGGTTGTGGGATGCCCCAGAACTAGTTACAGACCGTTGTAGCCAACATGTGGGTGTTGGGAATCAAACCTGAGTCTTCTGGAAGAGCAGCCAGTGCTTCTAACTGCTGTAGCTCCAGCCCCAACCNCCACTTTAAATTAAAATATCAATTCTATGCATCTGTATGTGGCTGTGTGCACATGCATGCAGGTCCCCTCAGCGTCAGAGCTGTTGGATCTCCCTGGAGTTGGAATTACAGTTGTTAACTGCCTGATGTGGACGCTCAGAACTGAACTGAGTCCTCTGGAAAGGCAGCAAGTGCTCCTTAACCACTAAGCCATCTCTCCTGACCCCAAATCAAATTATATTTAGTTAATTTATTTTGAGACAGGGTCTATGTAGCCTTGACTGGCCTGGAACTTGCTATGTAGATCAATCAGGCTGACCTGATTGTCAACCTGAACTCACAGAGATGAACTGCTTCTGCCTCCTGAGTGCTGGGATTATTAAGACATGTGCCACCACACCTGACTCAATATTTTATTTATTCTATGTGTAGGAATGTCTGCCTGCATGTATGTATGTGTAGCACTGGTGTGCCCACAGAGCTCAGAAGGCATCGGATCCCTGTATCTGTGAGCCACTATATGTGCCAAATCCTGGTCCTCTGCAAGAGCAACAAGTACTCTTAAGCACTGAGCCATCTCTCCATCCTACCCCAGACTATGGGAGGGGGGTATGTGGGGGGTGTTAGGAAGTTGTCTCTGTGCCCTTTATGGGCTGCAGAAAGACAATCTGAGGGAGGCAAGAAGGCATATTGGTTCATCAGGACTCAGTAGCCAGTGCTGGTTCTAACTTCTGGAGTCTGACACTGAGTGGTTTATTTTAGGCATATTTAAGCACAGCACAATTTGGTGAAAATTTATGTTGGTAATGATTAACTCAAGCTTGCATGTACAACAAAGCATACGTAAATCTCCTTGAGGACAAAGTAAGCTAAATATAGATCAGATGTGACTATATCAAAACTATTTGTAAAGTCCACAAAGATAGGTTCTTATAGACTGAGAAAAAAAAATTATAAGGGTCTAAGGAATGCCAGAAGTCTCTGGCCACACAGATAGTGCAAAGGTCACCAGGCTAGAAGGCACATCACTCCAGCNTTCTGAGTGGATAACAGGTAATTCATTCTTTCCCTTGAAGGAATAACCTTGTGTGCTATAATTCCAGGTTCCCCTATTGCTTATCTGTGAGCAAAGACCTCTCTATCTCCTTCCTATCCCGAACCTTTTTAAGACTTGATNTGTAGGGACCAGAGAAATGGTTCAGCTGTTCAAGTGTATGTACAGGCCATGTGTGGTGGCACATACCTTTAATCCCAACACTTAGGAGGCAGAAACTGGTAGATCCCCGAGTTCAAGGCCTGCCTGGTCTATAGAGGGAGTTTCAGGACAGTCAGAGCTACACAGAGAAACCGTCATGAAACACCAAAAAGAATACAGCTTTGGCTCAACAAAACAACATATAGCTTCTCTACTTGTAGGACCACCTCCCTCCGACCTGCTATAGCCTGGTCTACACTACAGGTAGATGGGTGGGTTGTTTTATGCAACATGAGGTAGGACTTTATGGATGTATTCTGTGATGTAGCTAGGTACTCAGTCTAATCCTTCCCTTGAATTTATTTCTGGCCCTTTTCTGAGTTGGTGCCTCTGTGAAGATCTTGGGACTATGAGATACAGTAAGCGTAGCACAGGGACACACATGTTCCGTTGTTACAGGAAACTCTACCCTACAGTCAGTAAAGAATGACAGGGCATGCACATTTTGTTTTTAAAACAAGGTCTCCCTTGGCAGCCAGGCTGGCCTTCACCTCAGATTTCTGCTTACATTCTTCCTTCTGGGTCCCAGGACTAAAGGTGTGCAGTCTTATGCCCAGCTTGTTTGGTTTTGTTTTTATAGAATGGAATTTACTGGAAATTAGGCATAGCAGGCTGGGTGGTAACAGGAGTACTACTTAAGCCTACACTTACAAGGCAGCAAGTACTTGATACTATGAGCATCCATTTCAGACTCTTATTTAAAAATCTGAGAACATATAAGGCCATTTGTATACAAAAAGCCCTGGGCTGGAGATATAGTTAGTTCAGTCTGTAAGAGCTTGCCTTGCAAACATTAAGACCCATGTGAAAAAAGCCAAGCNTGGTGNTNTGTATCCATAAGTCCAGTGTTGGGGAGGTGAAGACAGGAGAATGCTGGGCCTCGCTGGCCAGCCAGTGTAACTAGCTGCAGGCTAGTGAGGGACTCTGAGAAAAAAAGGGCACCAAAGGAATGACACCTGAGGTTGTCCTCTGGCCTACACATGCACACACACATGCATGCCCTCATACATGTACACACACATGTAAACACANACATGTGAACACATGAAAGTCCTATATACACCTGGCATGGTGGCAAATGCTTTTAATCCCAGCATTTGGGAGGCAGAAGCAAGCATATCTCTGTTTAAAGTCAACCTGCCTAGATAGCCAGCTCTGGACTAGACAGAGCTATGGTCAGACTCTGTCTCAAAGTGAAACAAAACAACATCCTATTCATTATGTTGATGGCACATGATCCTTCTCTCTTTTTCTTTAAAGATACGGTCTTGCTACTTAGCCCGGGCTGGCTGTGAACTCAGCAATCTTCCTTTATCAGTGTCTCCCAGAGCTAGAGTTGGAAGCATATGCATACACCTAAGTCTACATGAGATATTTATAAAAAACTCCAATGTAAACTGGTAAGCCAACTGGAATGGGGGTAAAAAAGGAGTGTGTAGCTTTTAGACTTCGAACACTGGTCTCAATTAATAATGACTACATTTAAAAAATAAATCATGAACTTTTATTATCCCAAACCACAGAGACAGGTCAGGCCTGAAGTTCGTGGGAGTTGCCACACCATGGAGGGCAAAAGCTGTGGCAGCACCCGAGAGTGTTTCCTAAGAATCTCTTCATCACCGTCTCCTTCAGGTGGCCTATTACAGCAATCATAGACACAAGTTACCAGCAGGGAAGAGGACACAGACACTGCTGGCAGCTGCACCCNGGAGCCCGCCTGCCCTGTGGTGGTCACTTGGTACCAGGAGGTGGTGAGAGTCTGCAGCTGTGCCAGGTGTCCCCTCCTAGTCCTGTCCCATCGCTCTCAGGCACGGCTGCTCTTTGGCCTGTGGGTTTTTGAGAACTGGCCTTCAGCTGTCACTCTGAGTCTGAACTCTCACTCNACTTAGAAGCCTTGTGCTTTCGTTTCTTCCTCTTTTTCTTCTCCTTCTTTCTTTTCTTGTGTTTTTCTTTCTTCTTCTTTTTCTTGCGCTTCTCTTTGCCTGACGAGCTGGAGCTGCTCTCCTCTTCATCTGAGGTGGAGTCCTCCAGTAACTGCTTTAACTGCTGGATCCTAAACAGATTCACCAGAACAACACTTACGAGCAGCAGTGAGCCAGGGAATCATGACTGACTACCTCGCTAAAGACAGCCCTTTTCATTGACTTAAATATCTGTGCACACNCCTGCAGCCCTTATCACTTCTAGTGAGTGCACACCTACTGAAATATTGCCAGCGCTGTTTCAGAGTAATGCAGCTCCTCAAGAACTACAATACAACCAATTAGAAAACCTTTTTGTTTTTGGTGACAGAGTCCCAATGTATTCTAGGCTAGCCTCAACTCCTATGTAGTCAAGGATGACCTTGAACTTCCGATCCTCCTGCCTGCACCTCCTAAGTGATGGTGGTATAGAGGTGTGCATGGTAACACCTGGTGCATGGAATTCTGGGGATCAAACCAAACCCAGGACTTCATGCATGGTAGGGAAGTACTCTACCAACAAAACTACAACCCTGCCCCCTTCCTTCACCTTGTCCATATGCTTGTCATCTCAGCTCTCCTTAGGCCGACACAGGAAAGTCTAGAATTAAGACCATCTTGAGCTTCATGGTGAGACACCATGCAACACACACACACACACACACACACACCCCAAAGATACGGCACATTGTGATTGTCTGCAACTCAAGGCATGCCTACTGCTTATTTAGGGAACTGTAGAAGCTGGCCTCCTCACTACTCATTACCCCAACATCTCTGTTGAGTGATCAATCTTGCTTTGGCAGCTCTTCAGTTAATGTGCTGGGATTATAAACCGTCCCCCACATATTAGAATACTTGTTTATAACACTGTGCAGTTTCAGATCTGAAGAGGATGTTGGTAGCAATGGGACACCCTTACCTTACATCCTTCTCATGTCTTTTATTCTCTCGAATGATGTCATACATGGGATCTTCATGTGCCTTAGGAGTTAGAGACAGTTACGTTTTGGTTAGTAATCATGAACTGCTTTATTATGTAAAAATTAAACTTCTATGAACTGACACCGGTATTTGATGTAGATTTTTTTTTNGTTAAGTTTGAGACTGTTTAGCCTTGACTGCCTTCAAGCTGGCTGTGGAGCTCAGACTGGCCTTGAAGTTTTGATCTTCTCTCCTNGGCCTCCTTAGTGCTGGGGTTACAGTTACCTTCCTATAGCTTGATGTTAGATCAGCATCTGTGTTACTTCTCTCAATCAGACACGATCTTACTACGTAGCTCAGGCTAGCTTTGAACCTTCTATGACATTGAGAACAACCTTGACCTTGAAGTCTTGNTCTTCCTGTTTCCACCCCCAAAGTGCTGGATCACAGCCTTTTGTTACCAGCTTATTTTGAGACAAGGTCTCACTTTGTCATCTAGGGTCACCTCATACTCTATGTCAATCCTGCTTCAGTTTCCAAGTGCTGGGATCCCAAGCGAAACCTACCACACTCACCTTATAACACATTTTAATCCCTTCAAAGGACTATAATTATTATTGTTTTGGGCTTTGATAAAGAGTCTCACTATGTTTTGCGACAGTTCTTTGCTGACCTGGAACTCACTATGTAGACCAGGTTGGCCTCTAACTCGTGACAGTCCTCCTGCTACAGTCTTCTGAATGCTGGGATTATAGCTGTGTGTCACCATACCCAGGCTTTATTACTGTAAACACTTTAAGGCTATAAAATACTTCTCCAATTAGAATATACAGGAAATAATTAAATATTCCATAAAAAGAAATTCAGGAGGGCTGCAAAGATGGTCACTGGCTGCTCTTCCAGAGGACCTGGTTTCTAGCTCAAGCANCTACATGAACAGCTCCCAACCCTCTGCCAACTCCAGTTCCAGGGGATTTGATGCCCTCTTCTGGCCTCCCCGGGCATTGCATGCATGTGGTATACAGACANGCAGGCAAAACACCCATACATAAAATAAAAATAAATAAATCTTTAAAAACTTTAAATAATGACCTCTAACTTAAGGCAATTCTGCTTCTCCTGGGTGCTGGGATTACAGGCATGAGGTACCACCTTTGAGGCAGGAACACATAGAGGTTAGTTTAGAAACCTGGCCACCCCTTGTTTTGGTCTATGCATTTGCCAGCCTATGTACTGCCCCCACTCTAAACAATGAAGTAAGCTTCTCTTCCCAATGACCTCCAAGCACACACAGATTCTGTCTAATGTGAAGGTATAAATGTAGAGAGCCAGTTGTGCCTAGGAAGGAAAACTTTTTTGTTTTGAGACAGGGTTTATCTGTGTAGCCCTGGCTGTCCTGGAACTTGCTCTGTAGACCAGGCTGATATGCCTGCCTCTGCCTCCAAGTGCTGGGGTCAAAGGTGTGCGCCACCATGCCCAGCCCCTAAGTGAACTTTTAGGGAGACTGCTTAGATAGCATCTTATGCCTATGTATAATGCATGTGCATATGATCAAATCAGATGCATTATGGGAAGGGACAAGTTAGGAAAAAGAAAATGGTTATATAACTCAATCTATCAATCAAAATAGAGAATCACTCTATGCCTAGTGACCAAAACACTCTGTCCTTTAGACCCCATAAAAAGAAGCCACAAGCAAGAACCAGGCCCCCACAGGTGGACCTGTGTCAATCTTTTTGTTCTTTGTTTTTTAGAGACAGGATCTCACTCCGTAGCCCTGGCTGGCATGGAATTCACTATGTAGACCAGGCTGGCCCAGAACTCAAGAGATCTGCCTGCCTCTGCCTCTTGAGTGCTGAGATTAAAAGTGTACCACCATGCCCAGCTCTCCTGTGTCAATCTTAACTTCCTAATAAGTACTGTTTGTTGCTTTGATTTGAATAACATACTCTTGCTCTTTGCGAATCTGTGTGTGCTTATATGTCATTTTTTAAATAGCATTTTAGTTTTTATTTAAGTGCATGTGTGAATGTACCACCATGTATGTGGGGATACCCATGGAGGCCAGAAAAGGGTGTCATATACCCTGGAACTGGAGTTACAGCAGATGTGAGCTGCCTGACATAGGTGCTAGAAACTGAACTTGGGTCCTCTGGAAGAGCGGCCAACTGCCTTTAGCTATTGAGCGAAATCTCTCCAGCCCCACTATTATTATTTTAACATGTATTTTGTGTGCGGATATATGTGCACATTTTCTTGTGTGCCACTGTGTGCTCATGGTGGTCAGAGGACAACTTTCAGAAGTCTCTTTTTCCTTCCACCATGTGGGTCCTGGGGATCAAACTTAGGCCAGCAGGCTTGGCAGCAGGTGTCTCTACTCACAGAGCTAAAGTACAGAAACAGGGGCCAGCAAGATGGCTTGGTGGGTAAAGACACCTGTCGACAAGACCGACCACCTGATTTTGATCCCTAAGACCCATGGGGTAGGAGAGAACTAACTCACTCTCTCAGGCTGTCCCACCTCCACATGTGAGTACTGGGGCACATGCAAACTCACATACACACAAAATAAATGTTAAGAAAAATTGGGAAAAAAAGAAAGACCCCAAGAAACACCCAGCCTGGAACTGACCACTGGTAGAACCACTACTGAAAGATCTAAGCCCTTAGACAGGGGCTGGGGGTGTGGCCCAGTTGGTAGAGAGCAAATAAATATGCAAAAATAAACTTCAAAATTATGCTCTCATCAACCAGGCTTCATAACTGTTAATTTTGTTATATATATATTGAGACAGGGTTTCTCTGTGTAACAGCCCTGGCTGTCCTGGAACTTGCTTTGTAGACCAGGCTGGCCTCTAACTCAGAGATCCAACTGGCTCTGCCTTCTGAGTGCTGGGATTAAAGGTGTGCACCACTACCATCTGGCTACTTTTTGGTATATTTTATAAAGAATTTGAGCCATACGATATATGCAACTTTTTGTTTGTTTGTTTGCTAAAGATAGAGTCTCACTGTGTAGCTCTGGCTGCCCTGGAACTTGCTCTGGAGACCAGGCTGGCCTCGAGCTCAGAGACTGCAGTGCCTTGCCCCTGCGTGATAGGACTACCGGTATGTACTCCCACTCAAAGCACAGGTTGTTTTTTACTTAGGTTTTCATGAGCCCTTTCTCCTCACAGTCTCCAGTCTTCAGCATCATAGTTCTACNGCTGGGACTGTAGGGAGCGCACAGTGCTCCCCTAGAATGCAGGAGGTCCTGGGCTCAAGCTCTAGCATCGCACAGAGTCTATTTTTCATTTTCTTTTTGTGCTGTGGACTATCTTTCTGTATGCTGTGAATATGTGTGGCTCCCATTGGATAATAAATAAAGCTGTTTTGGCCTATGGCAAGAAAGCTTACAGCCAGGTGGGAAATCCAAGGAGAGAGGCAGAGAGAAGAAGGGCGGAGTCAGGAGAGACTCGAGCCTGCTGCTGAAGGAGTACCAAGATGCCAGCAGAATGGTAAAGCCATGGCCACGTGGCAACATATAGATTAATAGGAATGGGTTAATTTAAGATGAAAGAGCTATCTNGCAAGAAGCTAAAGCCATAGGCCATACAGTTTGTAATTAATATAAGCCTCTGAGTGATTATTTTATAAGCGGCTGTGGGACCTTGGGGCCGAGCAGGACCAAGAAACATCTGGCTACATTTTTGGATAATTTTGTTTTCTTGTGTTCTTGCATGTGCATATAGGTGCACCTGTTTGTGCGTGTCTGTGTGTGTGCACGTGTGCATGTGTGCATGTCAAAGCCCATGGCTGACTTCAGGAATCTTTTTCCAGTGTCTTTCATCTTATTCATTGAGGCAAGGTATCTCAATTGAACCCAGAGTCCCTTCAAGACAGCTATTTTAGCCAGCTAGTTTCCTCAGGAATCTTCTTCTATCCTCTGAGAACTGGCATTGGTGGGCTGCTATGCCCATCTAGCATTTGCAGGGATGATGAAGAGTCACACTCCTGTTCTTGTGCTATTAACTAAGCCATCTTCCTAGTCCCTGGAGAATGTGTTTTGATGTTTTGTTTTGTGAGATAGGCTGTTGCTATGGGCCCCAAGCTGGCCTCACACAGGGTCNTTCTGCTGTTTCTCAGAGCTGGACTGCAGACACGGCTTATTACACCTGGCCCTCTTGGCGTCAGTTTGGATACACAGATAACCTTAGTACATTCACAGAATTAGTTACTGGATGTGAATGCACACCTCTAAGAGGTGATTCGTGAAAGGACAGTGAGGAGATGGTCATCTCAACAAATACACACTTCCAGTTCACAAGACACATCTAAGTTTCCATGGGCAGGAAAATCCCTCACTTGAGTAATAAATGTGAATTTATATACAATAAACTATAAAGAAGGGGTGACTACATGGTGATGGATTTGGGAAAATGAATCACTGTTCCTCAGATTAAGTAAAGAGTATCTATCTATCTTTGGTTTTCTTTTCCTACAGTGCTGTGGGCTGAACTCAGGCTCTGCACATGCTAGGCAAGCACTCCATCACTGAGCTGTCTCCATCTCCAGCCCTTTGAAACTTCCTTTCTCAATTGAGACAAGCGCTCACTAAGCTGCTCAGATCAGTCTTGAACTTTCAGTTCTCCATGTCAGACTGCGGACCTGTTAAATAGAGCATGTGAATATGAGTCTTTTTCCTCCCTTTTCTTTTTTCCCTTCTGAGGCCCAGACTGGCCTCAAATTCACTCAGTATCCAAGGTTGACTTTAAACTCATGATCCTTCTGCCCCTACCTCCCAAGTGATGGCATCACAGGCATGCACCATCATGCTTGCTTTGTGTGGTGCTGGGGCTGGAACAAGGGCTCTGTGCATGCTACACAGCACTTTACTATAGGAGCTACATATAGCCAGCCACCAGTGAGCTTTTCATTAAAGAGGTTATCTGTCGCAAATGCGTAACAGGGGTGTATGCATTCATAAAGCACATGTTCACTACTGACTACCATCTGTAATAACGGTTAATATCAGCAGGGCAGGGTTTACTTACAACTCGGAACTGTTCTAACTTCTGGTTGCCTTTGATAAAGAAAGGGCATTCTTTGTCACCTGTTCGATGGCCATACCGTTTGCAACGCCAACCTAAAGCCAAAGAAAAACAATCCTGTAAAATAAAATCTCACCTCATTGAGATAACATTTTAGTTGGTTCAAGTTTTCATTAGACTCCAAAGGATTAACGGATGAAAACATGAAGGTCTCAGAAAATAATGAAGGGTAACTAATTGCTTCCTTGAATCTTGTGAAGTTAGGAGTAAANGTTCCATCATCAAATATTTATGAGGTAATCCAATGGTCTTAGTGTATTTCACTCCATTTTTCAGAGTACAGCAGGGGCTGGAGAGAGGGTTAGCCATGATTCCCAGCACCCACATGGTGGCTCACAACCACCTACAATTCCAGTTCCAGGGGATCCATTGCTCTCTTTTGGCCGCCATGGGCTGCTGTATGCAGGTGGTGCACATCAACTCATGCAAGCACACACATACACACGAAAACAACTAAAAGGAGAGTAGAATGAATCCTTTTTATCTGTGAAATGCCTCTGATTCTGAGTGCTAGGGTTTTAGATTAGTGAGAAAGAATGGCTTTGCATGCTCAAGACATGGGTAAAACCTCCAGCTTCACTACAACAGTATCTGTCTTAGGTTGAGTAAACTATGTACAAACCCCACCCCATGCCCTTACAGAATCCAGGCTCAAATTTCTAGACTTAAGTGATACTTGCCCCTGACATNGTAGGACTTCCAGCACACACTACTATATCAAGCTTCAGAGAGTCTCATTTTTCCTTTGTTTAAAGACAGACTCTCACTATGTAATCATGCCTNGCCTTAAACTCAGAGACCACCTGCCTCTAACTTTCGGTGCTTGGATTAAAGGCACGCACCATAACACTTGACTCTTTTTTTAAAATTATTTTTAAATTATGTGTGTATGTATCTGAGTGTGTATTTGTATATGTGAGTGCACTGTTTGAAGAGGCCAGATGAGGGTGTGGGTTCCTCAGGAACTAGAGTTACAGGTGGCTNTGAGTCACCTGATGTGGGTGCTGGGAACTGAACCATGGTCCTCTGCAAGAGTAGTATGCACTCTATGCTGNGCTGCTTCTCCAGCTTGAGCCTCGTTTTTAAGCAAAACAACAGATTCTCTTAAAATGTAGTGTCATTAGAACTATGTAACTTAACCTGAAAAGGAGAGAAACTGTGTTTAAAGCTACAAGTCAACAAAAGCAAGCATACAACTCAAAGGACTTCACTGAATGTGGACTTGGCATTAGGTATGGCAACTGAGGTGTGTGAAGCAGCAATGGGGTCCCAGTAGCCCCCTAGTACTAGGGAGGATGTGGCAGGCCTACCCGGAGATCTAGGCTATCAAGTGCTGTGGCAAGGGATCCTGTCTCAACCTCCCCTTCACTCATCTAAAACAGCCTCCAGAAGAAGGACCACATCGTAAACCAATGCTATATGTCAGCAAGACTCAGGGGATGTGAAATGCCAAGGGGCATAGCTGGATATACACATATCCAAGTACATATTACATTAGTTTTGCTCAAAATCATCTTAAAGTGAAGGTGATGTGCTGGCATATAGAGGTGGTGCAGACCAATAAAATCCCAGCACTCAGGAAGCTAACGAAACAGGATTGCTAATTCAAGGCCACTCTGGGCTGTACAAGGAGATGGCATCTCAAAACAACAACAAACCAAAAAGATGATCCTTGTAATTCCAAGTGTGGTCCACAGGAAAAGTGACAGCAGGAAAGATGCTCTTAGTAGTGCACTCTGAGGACCCCTCAGCAGCTGAATGAATAACCTGAATGCAGAGCTGTGTGACAGTGTAAGGGACTAGTGACAGCTCAGCAGCAGAGGGCACACTTTGCACAAGTGAGATACTGTAGCACAGAGAACACAGAGGCAGATGGGAGATGGGGATTGTGACGGGTAGGCTTAGCACTTTGAGAACCATTTTTCTTTTATCTATTTCTTCAATATTTTATGTTATTATTTTATGTGTACAGGTGTTTTGCCTACATGTCTGTCTGTCTATGCACCACATGCATGTGCTGGGAAGACCCCTGAAATCCAACTCTCTCTGTCTTTTTTTTGCTGTCTTTGGGACTTCTGTCTCCCAATGACCACGGAGAGACTTGGGATTGCTGCCTAGGTAGCTGGAAAGCTGTCTCACTTCTTAAATTTATCCTTCTCATATCTGACAATGTTTGATGACTAGGGTATCAGTTTAACAGCCCCAATACTAAGACTATAAGCACCTTGATAGCTCATTAGTAAGTTTCCTTTTAAATACAGACAGGTATGCCTCGCCTCACACAGACTTCATGGTATAGGATAGACTGGTTTTAGATATAACTCCAGAGGTTCAAAGTTTTAATATTGACGAATATAGTTTTGCTAAACTGATAGAACATTGACTACAAACAGTTCTTAAGAGTCCTTAAATTTCTATGGATTTTTTAACCCCTTTGCTATGATGTAAATCCATTCCAGCTGTCTTACAGATACCTACANGCTCCTGGGTCAAGTTCTGCCACTGTATCAAGGAATCTGGTCTGATGAAAACTAACAGTCTCCAGAGCCCATTTTGACCCCACCCATTTTTCAAGCCTATTTTGCAGATTTACTCCTCCCGCCTGACCTCTAGAGAAACAGAAGATGCCATGGCTTCTGTACTCTTGACTTGGCGTGCCATTCCTCAAGCTCCTGGAACATCACTGCGGCAACCTGCCTTCTCAGCTCCCTCAAGGAACAGAGGAAAGGAGTGCGTGACTCCCAGCTTCCCCCTCTCTACTTCGCCCCTTGTCAGCATGAAGCAGCCTGGAGAATTCAGCGCCCTTGTTCCCCCAATTGCTATATATAACTCACCTTTTTATGATAATCAAAACAGAGGAATGTTAGTATTCTGATTCGCCCCTTGGAAACCCGCCCCTTGGAGATCAGTCCAGCGTCCTGATGTAAAGTCCCCTTTAAAAGAGAGAACTGCCCCTGCCCCCCGCTCCATTCCCATTAAGTATGCACCTTCAACCCCTCTTCCCCCTCCTTTCTTTCTGTCTTCCTCTTTCCCCATCTTTCTCTTCATCTCTCTATTATCATAAACTTATTTCCATGTGGATGTAGTGCCTGGGGTATGAATGACTGTCTGCCACTGCATCTGCCTGGCATGTTTCCCTGCACCTGTGGGATACCCTGGCCTGGCCAGCTGGGGTCCCCTGCACACAATATCATAACAATGTTAAAGTTCCCAACATGTGCATGTACACGCACACACACACACACACACACACACACATACCCTCCCTCTTGGAAAAAGGTAGGTTCCTTGGATTAATGAGGTTGAAGAAGTACCTGATAAATTCTTAACTGAACACTGGCTACTGAGCCACATACTACAGAGAACACACACTTTCAGAGTTACTCCAGGAAAGTTACTAAAAGTACAAGAAGTTTCCAAGAAAAAATTGTATAATACACAAACAGTATAGGTAGTAAAGATGTTAAACCTCTGTTTTTTGTCTAAAGCATATGACCCCAGTTCAAAAAAATGGCTGAAGCAGGCTAGGTGTTGTGTTGCATGCACACCTTTAATCCCAGCACTTGGGAAGCAGAGGCAGGAGGATTGCTATGAGTTCTAAGCCAGCCTGGTCTACACAGTGAAACCCTGTCTCAGAAAAGAGCAACAACAACAAATGACAGCTGAGACAGGAGGACTGAAACTCAAGTCTTCCAGGTCGGCCTGGACCACTTACTGAGGCTGCATCTCACAATAAAACATACAGAGAGGACAGGACAGAGCTCAGGGCACAGAGCTTGCCTTGCATGTGTGAAGTCCCATGTTCAGTGGAAAATATAAAACAAAAACAAACAAACAAACAAAAAAAGAGAGAAGATAGAAGAACATTTGATAAAATGNCAAACACCTCCAAAATTTGGTAAAATAGTAAATGTACAGAGCCAGGCAGGTGTGGGGGCACAGACCTGTGTTTACACCTGCATCGCAGCACTGCGGAGACTCAGGCTAGTCTGAGCTAGAGTAAAACCTGCCTTTAAAAACTCAAAGCAGAACAAAGCNAAGAAGCTAAAGAGACTTAACCAAGTAGGGCAAGTTCAGAGAGATCCAATTGTCACGGTGTCAAACAAAAGCTGCTCCTTACACAGAAGCAAACTTCTGGAAGCCCACAAGCACTTTTCGTTAGGAATTAAGCATGCCCGAGGGTACAGGTCAGTGCTAACATGCTTGTTTAGCGTGTGTGAGGCCTGGCTTTAATCTCCATGCGTTTGTGGAAGGATATGACAAAAGGCAGTATGAGTGCTAAAAGAAGAGTCGGAATTCTTTGTCATGAAATCATCATTGGGAACGAAGAGGAAAATGAGGACGCTCACATAGTAAAGTGGGGAGAATTTTAAGGGATGTATTAAGTATTAGGGCACTTGTAACATGTGCCGGGCTCTGTTTGTGATCCTCAGCACATAAACAAACCGACCTGAGAGAACTTGTTGTGAGTAGACATGCCTTGTAAAAAAGGAAAGCTGAAGCTATCAAAGGGCACCAGGTGGTACCTCAAATACAGGAGAAATGCCGACGGCCAACAGGAAATGAAAACTCCAATGTACTTTCAGTAATCTCATAAATTCGGGAGGCTAGAGCTGGCTCAGTTGTTACGAGAACACGTTGCTCTTATAGAGGACCTGCGTTTGACTTCCAGGACCTACACGGTGGTGCACAACCATCCCTAACCCCAGGTTCTGGGATCTTCTGAGCTCTGAGGGCACCCAGGCATGCACATGNTGCACATGCATACATGCAGGCAAAACCACTCACACATTAAATGAGTAAATCTTTAAAAACTACATAGTGACACAAGTCTAATGTACCAGCACTCTATGGGGAGTTCAAAATCAGCCTGGGACCAGGTGTGGAGGCATACACCTTTGATCCCAGCAACTAGAGGCAGGTTTCTGAGCATGAGTTCAAGGCCAGTCGTGGCTACATAGTAAAAACCTGTCTTAAAAAACTAGAAGGCCAGTCTGGGCTATATGGAGATGTCCTATCTCAAAACAAAACAAAAATGCAACAGAAATCTGTGATAGACTTATTATGTAAGTATATGTATATATACGTATATGTATATGTATATGTATATGTATATGTATATGCATATGTATATATACGTATATGTATATGTATATGTATATGTATATGTATGGCAACAGCACTGGAGGCAGGTGGCACACAGAATATGCATAGACAACTCTACCTGTCCAGAGCCACCTCCTGTGCCCTGTGGTCACTCTTGTTAGTCACTTGAATGGATAAACATCATTCAACCACACTGACAGACAATGACCAGAGCTCTGATGCATCTCTTACTCCTATGGCCTACCCACCATGGGATGTTCTTTTTGTCATGGTAGTACTGCTCACATACCCAAAACAGCTATGGCTATGGAAAGATCACTGGATTCGGAGTCAAAAGCCCTGAAGTCAGNTCAGCCATACAGCTCAGCCTGTAACAGNCCTTGCCCTGGAACTCACATGGTAGGGGGAGAGAACCAACTCCCACAGGTTCTCCTCTGACCTCCATGTGTATACTGTAGAACTCACATTGACACATACACAATACATACATAAACAGTATTAATAAATAAAATTAAAAAAAACTAGGGGCTGGTAAAGCACTCATCTAGCATGGGCAAGGCCATGGAGTTGATCTCTATAGCAACACACATACATGACCCCCCCCCCACACACACTCAAGCCAAATAGAAGATACATGGTACTGTCAAGTATAGCACATAACCATTGTGTACAGAGGCATGCTGTGGTTTGGATCTGATTTGTTCCCCAAAAGTTCATGCTGAAAACCTGGTCAGCAGTGTGGTAGTGCAGAGTAGAGGACCCTTTAAGATGTGGAGCTTAGAGCTTAGAGGCAGGTTTTAGTCAAGGGGACTAAATGCTCATTAATGGGTTTGTAGGCCAGGTCTGGAGTGCCTGTACACCCATCTCAACTCTCCCTGCATGTGTTTCCTTTCAGACACTCTCCTTTGGCTTCTCCATTGTATAAGATGCAAGCAGGGCACACAGGCCAGGATGCTGATGCTGCTCTGGGTAGACCCTGCAGCCACCAGAACTGTGGCTGGGTAGACCCTGCAGCCACCAGAACTGTGGGCCAAATAAGCCTGTTCACGACTTACCCACCCTCACGCCATCTTGTTTAGTGGCAGAAGACAGACTGCTACAGAGACGTCACTCACACCCGTGCACACTCACACTGCATAACTTTGACCTCTCTCCCAAGTGGCATCCAAAGTCCTTTAGTTGGTGCATGAGCCAGAAACTCCCTGGCATGCTCGTTGCCTGGCACATCTGGTATACAGTCTTCTGGCTTTGTCTCATCTTCCTACAGGGAGAGAACAGTGTGTAAACAACAGGACAAAACCAGAGCCAAAAAACCAAAACTAAACCCCAAAAACCCAACAAACCAAAACTATAACAGGACTTGGTCCTTGCTTCCTGCGTGGGAGGCTCTGGTTGTGTGGCTTCCTCTTAGCTGTGTGACAATGCCCTCCTTAATAACACCCCTGGGAACTGGGCGAGAGAGACAAGCTATCAGGGAAAGAAGTACACAAGAGAAACAGCACAACCTTTGTGCAGGAATGACATGTGACCTCCACACTCTGACATGAAATAGGTCACTCAGGTTTCATTCTCTCACAATCTGTGGAAGGAGGAAAGGCATTCGAGAACACTAGAGATGACTGTTACATCAAAACAGCTCTTAGAAAATTATACTTCTAGGGGGAAGGCAAACCTTCCCATGATGCAGCTGGAGTCAGAAGACAACCTTGAGGAGCCGTCTTCACCTTTTCTCTTAAAGGTCACTTGTGTCTCTGATGGAGATTTTCACCAGCGAACAACTGTTTAGAATCAGAGTGTTTCTTTACTTTCTGGTTATTTACAACATTTCTTTTACTCAAAGTCTTCTGTTCTTTGGCTGCTTGTGTCTCCTGCTACTGAAACACCCTGACCTTGCTATAAGCTGCAGGGATTCCACCCTGGAGGCTGCAGTGTTTGTCCTTTCAAGCATCTTCACAGGCTGAGCTGAGGGCTCTCCAGACTCCAACCATAAATGTACTGAGGAGCTGGCTGAGTGAGGTAGACAAGGAAAATGGACAGCAGAGCTTCTAGAAGATACTGCCACAGAGACAGAAAGGGAGCTGAGGCTCAGGGACTCCTGTGTGTTTGCACTAGTTCCTTGGAACAGAGAATGATAGCTGATTAAATTTCTAGAAGGGTAGATATAAGCTTTGTGACAAAGTTCAAAACTAGGGTTCACCTGGTTATCTGTAGAAAAGAAANAGTGCTTTCATATAAGGAGATTAAAAAAAAAAAACNNTTTTTTTTTTTTCCTGGTAAACCACTAAACCCCAAAGTATATTTAATAGAGTAACCAAGCCTACAATCGCTTACCTTTATAAACCCAGGAGGAGGTTTCTCGTAACTAGAAAATGAAACACAAAAAACAATCTTCATCAAACATGGGTTTGTAGGGGTTTTCAATAGAAAACACTGCACAAGCAGACACAGAAAAGCAGAAGGGGCACGTCAGGAGCCAGCCTCCTTGGAAGCTTCCCCTGCCACACCCAGCTGTGTCAGACACTCCCCAGCACTCAGAATGTTTGTATCTGGGGCAGGTGCCTGCACAAGAACAATGATGCTCAAAGACCAACACTCAAGACTCTTCCAGATTCCTATGGATCCACAGAGTGATACAGGACACGGCAGCCTGTGTCTCACCTCTCTAAACCCCTGGCAAGTACTCCTTGTCACTAGAACGCTGGATGGAACAGGGAAGTACAAGGATGTGTGTGTGCTTCCTTTGTTCTGACTCTTTTATGCAGGGCTAAAGGGCCTTCAGAAGAAAAATGAAAATGAGANGTGAGAAACAAGGAACCAGACTAAGGGACAGTGAAATTACTTTGTTTTCTGATCTAAGATGTAGGAAAAATAACTTGGTAGGGGAATAGCATAGGTTGCTTTCTGATGCTGTCACCAATGTCATGACCAAACGCAACTTGGAGAGGAAAGGGTTTTGTGAGGTTACAGGTTAAATTAGGTTATCATTGAGTGAAGCCAAGGCAGGAACTGAAGTAGAGACCCAGGCTTGTTCTCTATGGCTTGCTCAGACTGCTTTCTTACATAATCAGTGCCCAGGGTGGCACCGCCTCCAGTGGGCTGGCCCCTCCCACATTCATCATTTATCAAGAAAATGTCCCTAGACTTTCCCACAGGCCAATCTGATGGTGGCAATTCCTCAGCTGAGGTTCTGTTTTCCCAGATGACTCTAGTTTGTGTCAAGTTGACAAAAACTAACCAGTACAAGGATGGATTAGAAATGTCATGAATCCAGAGCCTTTGAAGGGTCAGGGGAAGGTCTATCCCTTGAAGCTCCTGAAGAAAATGGCTGGGCAGGATCAAGTTGGCTTCTCAGATTTGGCACAGTGCTTTTTCCAAAGCAGTATTAAAAAAACTTTTCAAAAGGAAAGCTACATGTGACGCAAGATTAACTCAGCAAAGCCAACAGAAACCTGGGCCATTTGGCTCCATGACACATTCTTTCAGCAGCCCTTCTCTATCAGTATCAACAAAGTCTCGTGTATCAGGGTGGAAAGGAACTTGGTAGTAAAGTACATGAATCCCCAAATCCATCACTTAGCTACAAATGTTGAACTAACAGCATATGGCCAATTACAACAAGGTCTAAACGCATGAAGANGCATCTTATCACTATAAATGGAATGTGATACAATTATAGATTTTGAAATGTGTTATTATTAGTAAAAGTGTTCCATAAAAGTGTGTTGTGTAGATGTTTTTGTAAGTTTNAAATAAAGTGCTTGGTATTTATTACTAGGACAAATAAATTCATTTATGTAACACATTCTAAAAGATACTATACCTCAAAAAATTATATAAGTGCTAAATAGAAGAGATTAAGAGATTAGAATAAAATTTGTTTGCACTATGACAGTTAAGAAATCTAAGTGTGGCAGCATTCAGCAGCCTGACCCTCCTATGCTGAAGCTGCCAATCAACAAGTGAAAGTTAGGTGTGGTAGCACAAATCTCAGCACTCAGGAGGCAGTGGCAGGTGCATCAGGCCAGCCTGGGCTACATAGAGTATTCCAGGACAGCAGGGCCACATAGAGCCTCAAAACAAAACAAAAACCCTCTTTCTCTCTCACTTTAAAGTTTCCAAAAGTGGCNTAGAGCTCACTATGTAGCACAGGCTGGCCTTGAACTCAATACAACCCTCCTGTTTCAGTCTCCCTAGGGTATGACACCATGGCTAACATTGTAGTGTTCCACTATCAAATGTAAGTAGAGATTCAAGAACATCCAGACAAGAAAGAGAATGAAAAAAAACAAAACCACAGGCTGGGGATATGCGCCTCAGCTGGTAAAGTGCGTGGTTTATGGACAAGAGGACCTGAGTTAAATCTCCAAAACCCATTTAGAAGAAAAGAGAAGCTGGGCATGCTGGTATGCACTTAAAACCCCAGAGCTAGGGAGGCACTGACAAGCAGACCCCTTGGGCTTACCTGCCAGCTAGTCTAGCCTAATTGGTGAGTTCTAGGCTAGTTAGAGACCCTGTCATTGGATCACCTCCNAGGGATGATATTTAAAGGCCTCCTCATGCAGGCACACACACACAAACACATGAACAAATAAATGCATGTAAGCCAGAAATCAAAACACAAGGCAAGCCAGGGCTGATGTTGCAAGCCTGTGAATATAGCTGTTAGGAAGACTGAGGCAGAAAGATATGGCAAATTCAGGGGCTGCTTGGCTACACAGTGGGTAACTTAACAAGACCTCATTTCAAAATAGAAAATAGAAGGAGGGCTAAGGATACAGCTCTTATTACAGTGCTTGCCTAAACTTCATAAAGCGTAGGTTCAACCTCCAAGGTTGCAAAAAGGGCAAATAAGAAACAGTGGCAATAGAGGGGAGAGAAGAAAACAAAGAAAAATTAATGAGTGCATGTCACTAATGAAACAAGAAGAGGATGCTCTGAAAAACAATGTTCAGAACAAGTGAATGTCATGTTTATAGCTTTTTATTTTTAAAATTTTAAAATTTTATTTTTAAAATGAAGTATTAGCTGTTGTATTAGGGTTCTCTAGAGGAACAGAACTGATAAAATGAATACATGAACACACACACACACACACACACACACACACACACACACACTTATTAGAGAGGCTTAACTATTGTGGTTTCACTACTACAGTGGCTGTCTCCCAATGAAAAGGCCACTAAGTAGCTGTTCAGTCCACAGGTTGGATGTCTCAGCTGGTTTTCGGTCTATGCTGAAATCCCAAAAAAGTAGGTTCTAATACCAACCAAGGAATGCCTCTGCAGCAGGATAGATGAAATTGACAGAGAGAGTGAGGGCAAGTAGGCAAAACACTTCTTTCTTTTATGTCCGTTTATGTGGACTGCCACAAGATGTGGCCCAGATTTAGGGTGGGCATTCCTACTTCAAACGACCTTATTAAGGAAATCTTCCACAGCTGTGCCCAGCTGCATGGCTTTTAGTTGATTCCAGATGCAGTCAAGATGACAACCAAGATCAGTCATCACAAGTCCACCCTTGTCAACCTGACACCAATCACATTTCCTTATATCTGTTTAATGTCTAAATGGGAACAATAAACAGGTCCACCTAACATGATATAACTATACCATGTACAACCACAAATGCATTGTATATTTTAGGATAGATGGCAACATCCCTTGAGGAATACTTACTCTTATATTGTCTCATAACTTAAATGTGATAATAACCACTGATATTATCTCAATTGATTGTTATATTACATGAAGAAACTAAAAAACAAAATATAGTTTAATATATGTGCATATTTGTACAAACATGTTCTTAACAAAATAGGACAGAAACACTCATGTCCATTATAATCCCCTCATCTGCAACCGGTCACGTGGCCTTAGCTGGTATTTATAATTACCTTCCTCTGCTACCCATTCTGTATTTCCTCCATCCTCAGCAAACACCTCAGCAGGTCTTGGCTCTGTCCCTGGAGGAGTGACCCACACCTTCATTCCTGAAGGGTCTGTGCCCTTTGTCATCCTGCCTGGATTAGGCTTTTGTAGTTTCCCACTGAAATTAACCACAGGACATGGTAGCTCCAAGACATGCCTAAAGGATCGCTCCAAGACATGCCTAAAGGATCTCCTGCACTCCAGACATAATCTTCCTTACCTCTATTGTGCGGAGGGGCGATCCAATTTCCCTGTGGTAATCTGGATCAATCACCCCTCCTAACAATGTTATTCCTTTCTTAGACTGTTGGCTTAAAAGCATCAGAAGCCAAAGTGGCCAGCAGGGAGGTGAGCTTCCAGTTCACTGGAATGTTTGTTATATCTCCAGGTAGGAGCTCTCCACTTCCCCCCTTAACCCAAAACTTCTAGACCAGAAGAGCTTAAAGTGGCAGAACAGGAAGCAAAAATTTCCCTAGTATGTCACTAGGGGTGATAATGAGTAGAACCATTCCAATGTCATCCCCTTGAATCCTGGAGCTGTGGATTCTGTGGAAGAAACTGCACCATATAATGGACTCTGATTCGAAGCATATATCATCTTCTGTAGGACCCCGTTTCAGCCCTCCAGCCTACTGCCACTTAACTGGTGTTTTAACTGTGTCTTCAAAAGGCCATTTCATCATTCTACCAGGCTAGCTGCTTCAGGATGGTGGGAAAATGGTAAACTGTGGGCCCAAAGTCACACTTCTCTGGATGTGAAATCAGTTTCTTGGTCAGAAGCAATGCTGTGTTGAATACCATGATGGTGGATAAAGCATTCAGTAAGTCCACAGACAGGCAGTTTTGGAGAAGCATTATGTGCAAAAATAAATATCTGTTCCAGTAAGGAAAAAATGTTGACTTTCCCATGAAGGAAGTGGTCCAATGCAGCTGACATGACACCAGGGTGTTGGCTGGTCATCCCAGGGAATGGTNTCATATCTGGGGCTCACTGTTGCCCTCTGCTGCTGACATACCTGGCACTCAGCAGCAGTTGTAGCCAGGTCAACCTTGGTAAGAGGAAGTCCATGTTTTCAAGCCCATAACCTCCATGTCTGCCACTACGGCCCACTTGGTTCATGGGACCACTGGGCAATGACATGAATAGCTAGGGTAAGAGTGCAGAACCATCAGTAAACCAGGCCCTAGTCCTCTCTTCCTCAGTTAACTGATCATAGGGTACACCTCACAAGCCTATAGGTTCTTGCTTGGATACAGAAGACACTGCAAATGAAGTAGAAACCANAGGCATTTGGGCAACTTCTTCATGTACTTCACTTGCACCATTAGAACCAGCTTGGGCCTGAATATGTATATACCATTTCCATTTGAGAATGGATTGTTGCTATGTACATCCTACTTTACGGCTGTATTAGTCAGGGTTCTCATAGAACTTCTGGAATGAATCTCTATCTATCTATCTATCTATCTATCTATCTATCTATCTATCTATCTATCTATCTATCTACCTTCTATCTATCTATCTATCTATCTATCTATCTATCTATCTATCTATCTATCTATCTATCTATCTACCTACCTACCTACCTACCTACCTACCTATTGAAATTTATTGGAATGACTTACAGGCTGCAGCCCAACTAATCCAATAATGACTAGCTGTGAATGGAAAGTCCAAGAATACAGTAGTTGCTCAGTCCTACAAGGCTGGATGTCTCAGCTGGCTTTCTGTATATGCTAGAATCCAGAAGAAGCAGGCTCCAAAGCCAATGAAGTAACGGATGTGCTGGCAAGGTGAGGGCAAGCAGACAAAGAGCAAAACCTTCCTTCTCCCATGTCCTTATATAGGCTTCCAGCAGAAGATGTGGCCCAGATTAAAGGCGTGTATCTTCCTGCCTCAAGATATCTGGATTAAAGGTATGGGTCATCCCACCTCAAGATCAGGATCAGAGGTATGTCTTCCCTCCTCAAAGGTCTGGACTAGAAGTAGATTTACCCACTTCAAACCAAGCAGAATATCTCTTACAGGTGTGCCTTCCATTTCTGGTTTGTAGTTCATCCCAGATATAGTCAAGCTGACAACCAAGAATAGCAATCACAGTGGGTCAGATAATATCCACACATGAAGAGCAGCTCAGTTACATGGTAACTTGGTGGCCCATTTGCTGTGGGATGTTGTTCTGTATGCTGTGAATGTGTTGCTCTGATTGGTTGATAAATAAAATGCTGATTGGCCAGTAGCCAAGCAGGAAGTATAGGCAGGGCAAGCAGACGAGGAGAATTCTAGGAAAAGGCAGAGCGGGAGAGATGCTGCTAGCTGCTGCCAGAAGAAGCAAGATGTAAAGTACCAGTAAGCCACAAGCCAAGTGGCAAGTATAAATTTATAGAAATGGGTTAATTTAAGATGTAAGAACTAGCTAGTGAGAAGCCTGAGCCATTAGGCCATATAGTTTGAAAATAATATAAGCCTGTGTGTGTTTACTTGGGTCTGAGTGGCATGGGGCCAGGCAGGATGGAGAAAACTTCCAGCTACACCCATTGTCAAACGTTCAGTTTCCATTAATGCCCAATAGCAAGCCAAGGGCTGTCTNTCAAAGAGAAAATAGTTTTCTACAGATATTGATAGAGCCTTGCTCCCAAATCCCAAAAACCTCTACTGTGATTCACCTAAGGGGCCTACCCAAGGCCCCAAATAGCATCCCTGTCTGCCACTGACACCTCAAGCACCACAGGGTCTCCTGGATTGTGTGGTCCAAGTGGGAGAGCAGCTTGCACAGCAGCCTGGACCTGATATGAAGAGCCTTTTCCTGTTCCAGGCCCTACACAAAGCTAGCAGCTTTCCAAGTCACTTGGTATATGGGGCAGAGTAACACAGAGTAATGGGGAATGTGCTGTCCTCAGAATCCAAATAGGCCCACTAAATGTGCTTCTTTCTTGGTGGTGGGAGGGGGCCAGGTGTAATAACTCATCCTTAGGAGGAGTATCTCTGCATGTCTATTAGATTTACTTCCCATCCTCTGATGCACATAGGCATAACCAACAAAGCCACAGTGGTTGCTACCTCCTGCTTACTTGGTCCAATCAGCACAATGCCATCAATATAGTAGATCAGTAGAAATTTTGTGGAAGAGACAGATGATCAAGATCTCTTTGAACTACGTTATGACACAGGCCAGAGAGTTAATCTACTCTTGATGTAAAACTGTAAAGGTATACTGCTGGCCTTGCCAACTGAAAGAAAATTGCTTCTGGTAGCCCTTATGGACAGGTACTAAAGAAAAAGCATTTGCAGCCTGGAGGTGACGGTGTATACCTCTGAGCACTCCAGGAGGCAGAGGCAGACATATCTCTGTGAGTTTGAAGCCAGCTGGCCTATAGAGGGAGTTCCAAGACAGTCAGGGTTACTTACAGAAACCCTGTCTCAAAAAACAAACAACAAAAAAGATACAGGGCTGGTGGTTCCCACCATATCTCCCTTTAACTCTCCTATCTGGTCCACGCAGAAGACAGACAGATTGTAGAGAATTGACAGTTGACTATCAAAAACTCAATCAATAATAACTAATATTGCTGCTTCTGTACCAGATGTGGTGTCAATACTTGAGCAGATTAACATAACAATTGCAACTACTGATTTATCAAATACTTTTTTTTCCTTTTTGGTTTTTCAAGATAGGGTTTCTCTATATATCCTGGCTCCACCCCTGCATTTTTCAAGTCCTTGATGGTTGGCATTAATTTTTACAATTCCTCTTGGGATGCAATATTGTCTTTGGTTCACTATTTTCCCTGGTACAACTCCAGTGACTTCCACTTGGCCTTTCCAATCATAATAGCCCTCACTCCACAGGTCAGGGAACCTATGTGGGAATTCTGCCAACTTCTAAGTATTATCTATCCCAATTATATATTCTGGAACTGGGAAAATAAATACAGGATGAGTTTGGGGACTCACTGTGAGTTGGATTTCAGCCAAAACTCCATTACCTACCAGATTCCATAAGCCCCTACTTTAATTGGAGGTCCACAGTGCTTTTGGGGTCCCTTGGAATCACTGTCAATTCAGAATGGGTTTCCAATAGACCCTGGAAAGTCTGATTATTTCCTTTCCCCCAGTGTAGTTACCCTTGTAAAGGCATAGATNCTTCTTGGGAAGGATGGGAGAAATGCTAACAGTAAACTCTTGGGAATTTTGGCAAGGTCCTTCCCTAGGGGAACCTGGCTGTCCTTTCATTTGAGGTACTCTGGGTCTGCAAATTGGCTCGTCTTGAAATCAGTTCATGGGCCAAGATTCCCTCTTGTCACAATCCCATGTAGCCTATCTTTTGCTTGAGAATTCTTCTGCTTATACAGATGAAACAAAAACATAGCAGGCTTCTTATCTATTTCATTCCTGAAAACACTGTGACTAATTAGCCAATACCAAAGGTCCATAGGAGTCATACCACCATAAAAATCACTTTGCCTGTGATGCTCTTTATAGGTTAGGCCATTACAGACATTGCTTTGCCTATGCTACCCATTATGATAACTACAAAACCAATCACATTTAATTCATTTAACTAGCAGCAACATCTTTATCCCTAAGGTCTGGCACAAGGAAAAGAGTGACNACAAAGATCTTCAAATGTACTGGTGCTCCCTCACATTTTCCATCTTTTTTTTTTTTTTGGTTTTTCGAGACATGGTTTCTCTGTGTAGCTTTGGAGTCTGTCCTGGAACTCACTCAGTAGCCCAGGCTGGCCTCGAACTCACAGAGATCCACCTGCCTCTGCCTCCCAAGTGATGGGATTAAAGGAGTGCACCACCACCGCCCAGCACATTTTGCATCTTATAAGATTAGTGAAGGACATGTCTTCTGGGTCTTCCTATTGTGGAGGATTGGGTTTTACACAGTGCACCCACTCTAGCATCATCAACACTAAGACAAGGGATACCAGGTATCCCCAACTCTTTCAGTAGGCCATCTTTTGACAAATCTTCAGCAAATTTTTGACACCTTAAAAAAAAACTGTATGAGCTTCCATATTAAAGCCAGAATTATCACTCAGTGGGCCCATATCAATAAACTCATTCTGCCTCACCCTTAAAATCCATTCTCATACATATTCCACAAACTTCTGCTTGAATGAATTAGCAAACTCATGAAGCTCCTTAGTGGTATGGTGCACCTCCTCATGGACTATACTTTCTATCTCTCCTCTAGGAGCCTGCCTTAAGTCTGGCTATAGATGTAGAGGCAACTATCAATGGGCCCTGGGGGACATCAGTATCTAGCCTTTCCAGGAAAGTCACTGCTTCTGGCAGACAATGAAGGTGAATTCCCTTAGGCAAATGCGCAGGGAGGGCAATGCTCCAGGGGATGGGGGTATGGATGCATTCTCTAACAGTGGAGAGACTACTTCCTCAGGTGAGATAAACCCTTGAGAATCTGAGGGTTCAGAGTCCTCAGGCTCAGTAGGGTCCTCTCACACATCTCCATGCCAAGTACAGGATCCAGTTCCTTACCAATCAGTGCCCTTACTTTAACTGCTGACCCTCTCAGTGGCTGGAATTGAATTTTGCTGTAATTCAGCCAATCTTATAATGGGTGCTTTGGCTTGATCTTCNACAACTTGAGCTCTACNGCTGCTGAAGAGAAGATTCTCTTCCAAGGCTCACTGAGAAACCATTAGGCTGTTTATGCACATCTGGAGCCAGTCAATTCTATCACTGAAGTCATACTTTTCCTTCGTCTCTGTACCCAAAGATGCTAGAAGCAACTAGTCAGTACCCAAAGATGCTAGAAGCAACTAGTCAGCACTGTTACTCTCCTCATTTCCCCACAAACTGTTCAAAGTTTCATATACAGTCACTAAATTTCTTGTTCCTTATGATAGGTGAGTCAGGATCATCAAATGCATTACCTCAGTAAGTTCTTCAAACAGTCCACGCCATGGATTTTTAGAGCTCTCTGTGCTTCTAGGAGAGGCTTCAGTAACTGTAGTGTTGGCAAACTGGAAAGCCTATTCCAAGAAGCCGGCAGTTGTTCAGTCTACAAGGCTGGACATCTCAGCTGATCCTTGGTAGATGTTGGAATACTGAAGGAGGTTCTAATACCAGTGATGGTTCAACCATGGGAAACACAGGCTTTCGTTATCTTCCTATTATCATCACTCAGTTGTGCATTAAGTTAGAATTACCTTCGTGTAGTATTGTTAGAATACGTTATTACATTTTTATGTACTTATTTATTTAGCGTGCTCCTATATATGTGCCAAGGCATGTGTGTAGAGCTTAGAGGTCAACTTGCAGGAGTCAGTTCTTGCCTTCCATCATGAGGGTCCTGGGAANTGGACCCTGGTCATCAGGCTTGGCAGCAGGGCTTTTCCATTTGCTGAGGCATCTTGCTGGCCCAGAATATTTGATTTTAAAAGTTGTTGCTGAAGTTGCTGATTTGAGTTTCATAAAAAATTGTTCAGTGGTGCTGGAAAGACGGCCCAGTGGTTAATGGCACTCACTGCTTTTGCAGAAGGCGCAGGTTTGGTACACAGCATCCACATGGTTCCTCACAACTGTAAGTCCAATTCAGGGGATTCATCTGGCACCACGCACACAGATGGAGCAAGTACATATATGGCCTACATATAGGACAGAATCTCAACAGTTTATGAAATGGACCTAAGCATACTTCTGCTATTATATGATATACCAAGTACCTATGCACAAACAGTGTCAAAAACTCCAACACTTACAAAATCAAAATAGAAAGCAACTCTGAAAAATGCTGAAGATGCTCCACATTCTTCAGCATTCAAATATCCAGCCAAGACTGAATTATTTAAGTAAAAATCAACATCAAAAAGTACATCTATCTCATTAGTATGCAAACTCGCTTTTGTCTTCAATAAATGGTAAGATAAGAAAGAACTGTTTTAAATAAATTTCCTTTTGACTCATTATCAGTAAATGTTTGANTTGTATCCCNTAATTTATATACCCATACACCTGCAGTAGTGTAAAAATTTCTTAGGTGACGTGAAAGGGGTCACATGTAGAAAAATTTTAAGAGGCCCTGCTCCAGTCTAAGGCGTTGAGACCCTGTCTTAGAAAGAAACGAACGAGATACACGGGGTAGTGGGGGGCGGGATATACAAGGGAAAGCTCAACAAAACAGAAACACCAACACAAACTTAATGTGCCAATGACGTGTCAGGCAAAAATAAAAAATAATCAAGTCTGAAAACTAGGCGGATGGCACCTGAGGAAAGACGGAAAACACAGACAGAGACGAGAGAGAAAGAGAGAGAGACAGAGAGACAGAGAGAGAGAGAGACAGAGAGAGAGAGAGACAGAGAGAGAGAGAGACAGAGAGAGACTTGTCTGCATAACAAGTAAACCTCTGTTCTCCAATTCTACCATGCTCAGCGGCCCTAACCTCTGCTCCCTGCTTCCGACTTTTATCCTAGTGTAGTCCATTGAGCCGAAGCCGGCCACTCTCCGTCACCTCTGCACGACGCCACACACCCGCGCCACAGGTCACCGGGCTCCACCCTCCGGCCGGCTGGGGGCGAGGAGGAGGGGGGCAGCCGCCTTCCCGCGTGTCTTCCGCGGTTTCCACCCTGAGCTTCCCGCCCGTCCCGTCGGGGGCAGAGGACCGGAGGTCTCCGTCGCTCGGTGCCCAGGGGCGGCGGGGCTCAGAACTCGGC